>CBVK0101184385.1:0-12709 GCA_900067695.1 Picea abies | reverse complement strand
CATGATATGACATCACTTAAAAAATGTTGTGTTAATACAAGAGCCTCCAAATAAAGTAAATCCGTTCATACTTGAGGGAAAGTACAAATATCAGTGAGAGAATTTTTATAGAGGTATCAAAAATGTTGCTTTGTAGTTTGTTCTTGAAGTGTTTGACGAAATACACAATTAAAAATATAGAAATTTTGGAGAAAATTCTAGTTGGAATCTTGCATTTTGAAGCTTATCCCAAAATTATTTTTCCGATTCACAATGCATCACCTTCAAAAACTAAGATTTTGATAGACCACATAAGATGGTATTCATATCTTTTGCATTTTTTTTACTAGTCTTCTTACTATCCGCATCTTTTGGTGAGATGTTGGGGTTGCATAACCGGTCAGAAATGATTGTTCAATAAGGAATTGTTTTTTTCTGTCAAACAATAGAGCCTTGTTTGTGGAGAAACCTTCTTGACCAATCATGCCTTATCACGATATCTACCCGAGATCTACCTTCCAGTGGAAATATTATTTCCAAAGGAGCTCACTTCGATACCAATTGTTGAGAAAAAACTTATACTAAGAGGGGGGGTGAATCAACATAAGACAATTTTTTATTATTCAAACATTCATAAACCATTATAGAACAATCTCATATGAGATTTAATAATTGTAGAAAATAGAACCAAATATTTACATGGAAGCCCTTCCAAGAGAAAACCGCAAAAATTTTCTTTATAATTATTTGTATCCACTAAACTGATAGAGACACTTATCCCCACTAGTACAAATCCTCGTAGGAACCAACCTACTCTTATAGATCTTTGTATACATGAATGTACTAGAGAAAAAAATTGCCACCTCTAAGCACCAACTTATAAAGAGACACCAATCTCTTACATATCTTCGTAGACACCAATCTACTGACAATACCAATAACCACAACCAAGCACCAACTTAGTAGGTGATGACAATCCTTTTGTGTGATCTGCAACAACCTTCACCGGGTCTTCTCGTTATTTCTTCCTTCACCAAGTCTACTTACTACTTTTTCCTTTACTATTTCTTCTCACTACTTCTTTCTTTACCATGTCTGATAAAAATTTGAACTTCCAAATTGAAAATTTCATAAATATATTTTTTTTGGTCCTCTTCCTAAGAACAAACTTGTACAACATGCCATGTGTCCAATTTTGAAAATATAATTATGAAATTTTTACCTGAGGTACTTCTATATGTCCCCACTACCCTTTGAATTTTTCACAGTCTGAAGAGTCTGAAAAAATAAGTTATAGTGAAAATATCAAAATTACCTATTTGAAATTTGAAGTCACGAGCATTTAGGAACCCTAAATACCCTAAATCATATCTTAGAAATTATAAAGAACCAACATCTTAAATTATTTCCTAACGTACTTTTTTATTTTCCTTTTGTTTTACGAAATTTTCACAATATAAAGAGTACTTGAAAAGAAGTTATAGTGAAAATTCTAAATTGACCTATCTGAAACTAATTTGAGGAGCATTTAGGAACCCTAACTTCCAAATATCATATCTTTAAATTTATAGCTAACCGACATCTGAAATTTTTAACAGATGTTTCTAGATGTCACTCCTCAATCTTTGCAAAATTCCGATGTCTAAAACATATTTAGAAAATAAGTTATAGCGAAAGTTCCAAACTCACATGTTTGAAACTTATTTAAGGATCATTGAGGAACCATAAATTTTACATGGAATATCTCCAAAATTGATATGAACCAACATATGAAACTTTTACCACTTGTACCTAGATATCTCTCCTCTGCTTCTGCAAATTGCAAGGTCTCAAACATCCCGTAAAATAAGTTATAGATAACGTACCAAGCTTACCAGTTTGCAACTAATTTTGGAGCATTCAAGAATGCTAACTTCCACATGACATATATCCAAAAGTATAGTGAGCCAAAACCTGAAATATTTACCACATGTATCCAGATCCTTCTTCTTTCATTTCAAAATTTCAAGGTTTGAAACATCTAAAAAAATAATTTATGCCAAGATGACCTGAAACAGATTTCATAGCTCTTCGCTTTTTTAATTATGTTCAATCTTTTCTCATCCACTTCTTCAAATGTTACTACATATTCCACCCAATCACCTTCACTAAATACTATCGCTTTTTATAATTTTTCACAACCCTTTATGGAGGGACATGTCCATTGATTAAATAATTAACTTTCTGAATACCATTTGAAAATACCCAGACACATGGGTTTGAAACCACCATTTCACTATTTACTTTTTCACATGCACGCCCTTTTTAATATACTTGTAATGCTACATATAAATCAATGTTTTGTGTATTGTAATATCTTAATATATGACATTAATGACAACACCAAAATTACTCCTTTGACATCAATGACAATAATTCCAACAATTCTACTATTCTATTGCCTTGTATAAACTATTCCATCAAAATTAATAGTTTATATAATATTCATTAATCACTCAATTATACTTGACTTTACTAAGTCTTATAACCATTATCTTGTTAGCATCCATTTCAAATCATTGCTCCCCATTGAGAAGCTTTATTCTCTCTAAAAGATTAAAGGAAGTCAATCTAGATAAATGTGTCCTCTATAAAATTCTCTAGAACATGGATCTAACACTATCTTCTAGCTACACATTTGGCTCTAGCTCATGGATCTAGATATTGGCTCAAGTTTTGTCTAAGGATTTATCTCTATTTTCCAGCTCATTTTTTCTTGTAATCTAGAATTGTTGTCACTAAATCTCATCTCTGAGCAATATCCAGATCTGAACTCTGAAATTAGAGTTCGTTCCCATCTCTCTCATACTTGGAGATGGTCCATCTTGGAACTTAATGAAGCTAAATGATATTTTGGTTTATATTTGTTTAGTGATATCTTGGTAGCTCTTCCCTCATGTAGCAACCCCACAAAATGCAGTGTAGTCTACCTTACTCTCTTAGGATCAATAGTTTCTTGAAATGGAAAAAATATTTTTTTCTTGCACATGCTTACAAGAAGTCTATATCTACAACAATGTCATTTGGATGAAAACCTTGGTGTGTAATAATAGTACCTTCTTCCACCCAAATCATTTGGAAAATATTAAACCTATATGGTTCTAGGTGACAATTATTAATAGGCTATATTGTTTAGGATGAGGGAATGATTTAATATTTGGATAGTACAAGGGCGACAGACTATCATTGAACTTCCTACACCAATATTTGATACATCTAGAAGAAGGGAAACTTATTGTGAAATATTTTAGGTAGAAATTTGAAAGGGGCTTCCTTGGTTGTTGACTTCAACCCATAGTCCTTGTTGACAGTGATATGGACCTCATATGCTTTCATAAATGCCTAGATACGTTATTCTCCTTGGGTTGGATATCCTATGAGTAATCTATTTCCAATAAGATTCATTTTCCATTCAATTTTCTTGGTTGTGTAGTTCCTAGGTTGAAGCTCTAGATGAAGTCAACAAAAAATGTGTTCCTAATGTCCACTAAACTTGAAGTGGTAGACAAATTTCTTTACATTGTTGTCTTGAATTCTTGATATAATATTTTTCTTTCTATTCCTTTGAATTCATTGACGGTTTGGGGAAGTCTTCTTTCTAATCCTCCTTTGAAAGGAATATGGCTTTCTTCTCTAAACAAAATTCCTTATGATTTTATTCCACTCATAGAATGAAAACTCCTTTGAGTACCAATAGATAAAATAATTATGAACTTTCTTCTTGCAACAATGACAAATAAGGTATACCTTACCTGATGCATACCAACGATTCTTCTTCTTCTTCCAACTAATATGCTCATTTCTCCTTCTAAATGAAAATAAAGCTTGAGTCCTTGACCTCTTCTTGCCACTTCCCTTATGTAGTCCTCCCAAAAAAGGATAAGGTTTTAGTGGGATACAACCTTTATTTTATTTTTTTCTTCTTTCTCATGAGTGGGTGGACTCTAGCAATCCCTTTTCCTTCAGAAATGTGATCTTGGATTCCATGGCATTTTCCCTTCTACCAACAAAACTTGGGTCGTCATGTTTCACCCTTTGTTCAACTACATTGGAGCTTAGTATTACATGGGTTCTCTTCCCTAACCCCTTTTCATCATATAACATGTACGTTAACAATTTTCATCCAGTTCCTCTAGTATGTTTTTCAATTTCACCAACATTATCGTGAGAAATGTTTATGGAAGATTACCAGACTTATCTCAACCATGCTTCTAGTTTTAGTGGTGGAAATAGGAGGTTTCGTGGCTTCTTTCTACTATCGAGAAACTACATGGATCTTTTCCAATGCCTCCTCCTTCTTTTCCAACTCTTGCTGTAGTTGAGTCGTCATCTTAGTGAACCTGACCTTGTATTGATTTTCGAACTGGATGAACTTCTCTCCTAAGTGTAAAAGATGGAATATTATATTGTCCCAATCTTTTATAGCGATAGTGAGGGATTCTTAGAATTCAAAAAACTACTCCATTAGTAATGGAAGTAGTCTTGTCAAACTCTCAAGGTTCTTTTTCATCTATTTTAATCTCTAGTTAAATGTCTCATCCTACTTAGACATTGATTTGCATACTGGAGGGGTCGACCTCAATTCTGGGTTAATTTCTCATTGTTGGGAGGTTATTTGGATAGTGGGAAAGTTGTGTTAACTCTGTGGACGAATTCAATAGTATCTAGGATCAATTTCTTTGCTCTAGAATGATTAGATATACCTATATTTCTTTTTTGTATATCATAAGGGCGCTACAGGCCTGCGGATTCAAGGTATTTGGTTGTTGTTCATTTCTTATCCATTCACATACACTCAGCATTTGAGAAGGCTGATTTGATGAGATATATATCAGGTTCCATCATATGTTTTTTGTAAATAAGAGAGTAACTATATTAAAAGCTTCCAAAAAACCAGTTCAACATGGTGATCTGGGCCGCAGTTACTGGACTTCCCCAATGAGGGGGAAACCAATCCAGCCGGCCCGCTAAGCGTTTAACGATTAAGTCATGAGCAAGTGTACAAAAGAAATCATGACATGTCTTTGACATACATAATGAACTTAGACTCTTAGACACCTGGACAGCTAGAAAAACTAAACTTAGACACCTGGTTGGTAGATTGGCCAAGTGGCTGGAGGGTCGCTGGAACAAGGCTCTTCCTCGATGTACGTTGTCCCGTCGCTCCAATGCTCATCATCCTTCTGATTGCGCTCACCTACCTTGGCTTCGTCCTCGTGCGTCTCCTCCTCCCTGCTCTTTCCTGGTGGTCTCGCCACAGGATGTTGTTCGTCATCTCCCCCGGCTTCGGGATCTCCCTCTGCGGTCTCTTCCTCAGAATCCATGAACAGGGCATCGTGCATGGACGCCAGAATTTGGAGAAAGTTGGCCACCTTCATTTCCGTGGCTTCCACACGATAGTGCAGGTTGGCTACCTCCTGCCAAAGCTCAAATACCAGGGTGTACAGAGTGGCTAAATTGTCCCAGAACTGCACTCTGTCGAAGGAGGCTTGGCTATCGGGTGCTGGTATACTGGGTCTATTCTGGTGGTCCTAGCCATGACCAAAGTTGCTAGCAGGAGTTTGGGAAGGCCCGGGATCATGGAGGAGCCGAAGAAGTGTAGTTGAAGTGCTTGGAATGACAGCCATGGAGACAAAATGCGGAGGCTGCAGGTTTACTGGGGAAGAGATTGACTGAAGGCGGGGAGGGGAATCGTCGGATGAAGTGTCTGGAGGAGAAAGCGAGGGTCGTCGAGGCTTCCATGGTGCACCCTGTCGTGGTCTGCCTCTTGGCCTCGTCATATGGCCGTCAATACGAAATGCGGGAGGAGCAAAGGTCGATGAGCACCTAAGGAAGATGGGGTCTCGCTCGCACCAGAGAAGAAGAGCAGGGTGACAATCTGGCTTCGGCAGTATGAGCCTGATGATCAGCATACTAATGTTAATCTTCGCCATATTAACCCAAATCATTTGAACCTGCAGCGAAAGGACTACTGCGTAAATGCAACTCATATCAACATTAACGCGATTAAATACCAGGTGGGGTGACTGGCTGTGGCACATGCCCTGCATGTGTCTCCATGCCACGGCGCCCAATACCCTCATCCACCTCCTACCATGATAGCCGGTTTGACACCCCATCCGAGGAGGTATCTACCTTTCCATCTTTGCAAATACATTGCTGAAGAATAGGGTGATTCCAATCCTGAGCTGCATTGCAATGAAGGTCTGGGCCTCTCCAGTTGACCCCCAAGTTGGCAAGTTCATCGGCCACTTGATTTTCCTTCCTGCGAACGTGTGTGGGATGATGACTAGATTTGGATTGAGTAAACTGGCAATGATTTGTAGGCCAAGAGATAGTCTCTAGCTGGGCGATATACTGTCTGGTTTTGCTCCACTTAAGAAGCACTTCAACAGGCTAATGATAACCTGAGAGTCTCCCTCGACAATTACCTTGGTGTATTTACTGTGGATGACTTGTTGCAGTCCCTTGAAAAGTCCCCACAGCTCCGCTGCATTATTTATCGAGTGCCCAAGGGATCCTACCACTAAGTCTAGGATGTGCCCGTGGTGATTACAAAATACCACTCCGTACCCTGCAGCGCTCGGATTACCTTTAGAGGCCCCGTCGAAATTGAACTTAACAAAGTCTGGAGGAGGTGGGGACCAGAAGGAGGGGCTTCTCAATGGGTTTACGGGGGAGGGAGGGGGTAGGCCGGCTTGAGGAGCAGGAAGAGGGGTCCAGTGACAGAGTATATGTGACAGAGTATATTGACCTCCGAGGGAGAGCAAGAAGAGTCAGCTTCCGACCAAGTCCTGAGATGGAGGGTTTCAATGATGTTGCGGTAACAAAAGCTCCAGTACTGTTGCCAAGTAAGTGAGGTGTTTCTGAAGATTCTTCGGTTTCATTCTTTCCACGTCTGCTAGAGGATGAAGCCAGGTAGGAGCTGCCAAATTCGATTAAGGAGAGGGGATTGGAAAGCCTGATCTCTCCAATTCGTGATGGTTGCTCGTATGCAATCCCTGATCCGATCTGAAGTACGCATGGTAATTGCTACCTGATCTCAGAGCTGGGCTGTGTATGGGAAAGTATTGAGGAGGTGATTCATGGTCTCCTCTACCTCTCCACATAGAATACACAAGGAGGGTCCTACAAAACCTCTTTTCAGGAGATTGTCCCATGTCAGAATGCTTGAGTGGGAGACCAGCCAGAGGAAGAGCGTAATTTTCGGCTAGTGCCTGAGATTCCATATCTTTCCCCAGATTTCCAGGTCAGGGGGTGGGTTTGACCGGGCTTTTAGCTGATAGGCTTCCCTCGTGCTGAAGAATCCTTGTGGTTAGTAGCCCCAATGAAGCGTATCTTCCCCAGCTTGAATAGGTATTTTCCTTTTGGTCAGTTCCTCTTGGAGGGGGGAATAGTCGTAATGCTCTCCGAGGTTACTGCTTATCCTGTCACTATGCTAGCATCACCAAGTTTGCTCAGAGGGGTTGTCCTGCCAGTAATCTGCCACTCGAGTCAGGCCCATCCTTGTTGTCTGGGAGCAGATATTACGGGCCCATTCCTCATTACTTAGAATCGGCCATTGCTGCTAAGAATCCTGCCAGAACAGAGCCATTTTCCCATCTCCTATTTCCCAGAAAGCATGTTGAGTAACCAACTGTCTATTTTTCTTGGCTGTTGTCCAGATTAGAGAGCCCATGTTGTCTCCATTCCACCTGATGAGGTTTTTTTCTGCTATTGTGGGGGTGTATTTCTTCCTCCACAGTCTGGCCCAAAGATCTCCTGGGTATTTTAGCCAGCGCCACCAAATTTTGGCACTGAGAACCTTGTTCATAATAGAGGGATCCCTTACCCCCAATCCACCTTGTAGTTTGGGAAGACAGAGTTTTTCCCAGCTGACTAAAGCTATTTTCTTCTCCTTATTGAGGCCCTACCAGATGAAATTCCTTTGAATATTTTTGAGGTGGGTGAGAACGAATTTAGGGGCCGCTAGCGCTGAAAAAGAATAGATCGGGAGAGCTTGAAGAACAACTTCGAGCAGAATTAAATGGCTTGGAAAGTTCAAGGCTCTAAAGGTCCAGGAGGATAATCTTTTGGAGAACGAGGTGAGGAGGTGCTCCCAAGAGGAGTTTCTGAGGGCCTTGTCAATTAAGGATAAACCAAGGTATTTGGACGGAAGGGAGCTTGTTGTGAAACCGAGAAGATCTGAGATATGCCTTTGGATTGGAGGAGGCGTATTAAAGAAAAAGATTCGGGATTTGTCCTTGTTACAGTCCATTCTGGAGGCCTCAGAGAAGGTTTGAAGAATCTCCTGGATGGAGCTGGCTTCTCGAACTGTAGGGCTGCCCATTAAGAGCGTATCATCCACAAACTGACTATGCGAGAGAGGAGGTGAGATTCCATGCAGGGGTAAACCTGTCATACGGTTCTGTTCTAAAGCAGCATGGATGGAGCGACTGAGCCCTTCGGCCATAATAATGAAGAGAAAGGGGGAGAGGGGATCACCCTGTATGATACCTCTTGAGGGGGAGAAAGGTCTGGAGGGTACACCATTAATAAGAAAAGAAAAGAAAGCCGAAGAGGTTAGATTTATGATCCAAGTTACCCAGGTTTGGTGAAAGCCAAAAGCGAGGAGCATTGCCCGCATATAATCCCAGCTTATTTTGTCAAAAGCTTTAGAGAGATCCAGCTTGAGAAGCATACCTGGGGTTTTTCTTTTCTGCAGTGAGTGAATGACTTCATGGGCTAAAATGATGTTGTCCAGGATTTGCCTGCCCTCCACATATCCGGATTGTTCTGAAGAGATTATTGTTGGCAGGATTGGCTTGAGTCTTCGGGCTATCACTTTTGTAAGGAGTTTGTAAATCACATTGCACAGAGCAATTGGCCGGTATTACATGGCTCAGTGTGCCTGCCCCACTTTTGGAACTAAGGTAAGAAAAGTGGCATTGAGCACTTGGAGGACTTTTCCTGTGGTTCTAGATTCCTCCAGAATTTCCCAGACTTCAGTTCTTAGCATCTGCCAGCAGGAGTGGAAGAAATCGCTGGTGAATCCATCAGGGCCCGGGGCTTTGCATTTGGGGGTATCTTGCATCGCTTGATCCACCTCCTCGAGGGTGAAGGGTCAGAGAAGAGCAGAATTTTGCTCCTGGGTTACCAACGAGGGTATGTCCCTAGTAACCTTGTTGATTGCTGCCTGCCTCTCGCCTAGGGGCTCTGTGAGAAGATCTTGAAAATAATCAACCAAGTTTGTTTCTAAGTCAACATGAGAGTGGAGTGTTTCTCCTGCATTCGATACCAGATGTGTGATCCTATTGCAATGCCTTCTCTGGATGACTGTTCGGTGGAAGAATTTGGTGTTGCGTTCTCCCTCCTTAAGCCATTGAATTCTTGACTTTTGTCTCCACATAATCTCTTCCTGTCTCTTTCTTTCTGCTATTTGTTGGGCTAACTCGAGTTCCTGGGATTTGAGCTCATCCGTGAGTCCCTGCTCCCGAATCTGATGTTGAAGCTCACTCATTTGTTGTGATAGCTATTTTTGTGAGTCAAAGATGTTGCCAAAAGTTTGCTTATTCTAGAGCTTGAGTGTTTTCTTGAGATTTTTTAATTTCTGCTGGAAACGGTACATTTTGGAGCCTTGAGAGATCTCTTCTTGCCGCCACCAGTCCTGAATGTTTGCCTTGAAGTCTGGATGGTCTAGCTAGAACTGTTCAAATCTAAAAGGTCTCTTTCCAGGAGTTGCTGAGACATCCACCCATAATTGTATGGGCCAGTGATCAGAACTTGTTTAGTTCAAGATGGTGGAGTCCATAGCCGTGCCATCCAGAATCAAAGGTTCCGACAGGAGGAAGCGATCCAATTTGCATGCGATTTGGTGTAGCCCTGTTCTTCTGTTTGTCCAAGTGTGAGTGCCATTGCTGGTTTCCATATCTATGAGATTGAGGTCATCTATCAGATTGTTGAAAGCACTGGAGTCTTGATCCAAGCACCTCGATCCTCCTTTTTTCTCCTCGAGGCTGCGAATGATGTTAAAATCGCCCCCAATAGTCCATCTATCATATGTGGTAAGGCTAGATAGATAACAAAGACTACTAAGGAAGGCCTATTTGTCCCTTAGATTGGCTGGTCCATATACATTGGTTAGGTGGTCGGGCTTGTCAGAGCTGATGAGTATGTACTCTGCTATTATGGACCATTTAGTGGTGTAGAAATTTTCCATTACAACCATGTTGGTGTTCCAGAGGATGGCCACCCCTCCAGCTGTACCCATGGCATCAATCGAGACCGCTCTTCCCTGTCGCCAGCAGTAAGGAAGCAGTCGGTCAATGTCCTCCGAGGTGCATTTTGTTTCCTGTATCATCAGAACGTCTGGGTTTTCCGCTATAATCAGTTCTCGTAGCATCTTTTGCTTGCTACGTCCATTAAGGCCTCTGATATTCCATGAGATAAACTTCATGATGATGGAGGGGGTGGGAGAGGAGGGAAGCTGTCCGAGATCAAGTGGATCTGCCCTGAGTTTACCATAAAGTTCCCTATTTCCTGTATGAGCTTATTTGTATATTTTCTTCCTCTTTTCTTTTCTTCCTTTTGGTTTTTTCTTGAGTTTTTGGTCTGGTTTCCCTGGATTCCCAAGGCTTTACTAGCTCTGGCTGAAGACCCTACAAAGGAATTGAGAAATACCTTGTGCACCTTCCTTAATTGATCTCTAGGTATGGTGTAGAGCTTCTGATGTTGGTAGGCATGTTCAAGGTGTTCCAAATCCACTCCAGCAAGGTCCTGTTCCTCTATCTCCATTTTCTCATCTATGTCTTCTAGCTCTGGCATGGATGGCGATTCCTGGTCCAAGCCCGAGGGGGATGGGTCTTGGTTGTGATTCTTGGAGATTTTCCCAGGGGAATGGTTCTCGATATGGGATTGATTGTTTGGAGGAGGTGCATTCATATTTGCGGGGGTTACTGTGTTCTTTGGTTTATAGATCGGAAGAGCATCTTTGGTTTATCTTGTAAAATTGCAAATTTATTGCTAGTGGAAGGGTATTTGTTTACCTGGGCAGTGTGCTTCCTTCCTCGCTGCCGTCTTTTGCCTGCCTACTGCACGAATCCTTCATTGTCCTTGCCGCCTTCTGAGTTTCCTTCTTTGTTGATCTGGTTGAGAGGGAATTCTCTAAAGAGGTGACCATGTTCGTGGCATTTCCTGCATCGGAAGGGTATGTGTTCATAGTCGATGGTATGAGACCAGTCTTCGTCATGATATTCCAGAGTGATTGATCCTGGGAGCGGCTTGGCTATGTTCAGGTACACACAGATGCATGCATATGGTGTATAACGCCTTTGCTTAGTGGCCTCAGAAGACTTGACATATATGCCGATGGTATTGCCAATACCTACAAGGACCTCTTCCAGCCAGAATTCCTGAGGCAGAGAGTATAGGTGGATCCAGACCGGTGCATGTGCAAAGTCTTCTTTCTCTGGGCTGAATTTTTCTGTCCAGAATCTCAGAAAAAGTCCAGCAGAGTTATAGAAGTATGGCCCTCCATCGAAGACGCGGTTCCGGTATTTTAGATTGTGAAAGATTATTGTGAAGAAGCCCTTTGATCCCAGTTGTAAATCATAGTGTCCTTTTGGTTTCCACCAATACTGTATCCATTTGACAAGGTCTCGCTCAGAGGGCCAAAGCCCTAAGAACTTCCCTACTAAGGTGTTATCTCACATGTATTGCTTCTGCTCCTCAATACGGGGTGAGCATACCACATATTTTGGGGCTTGCGGTGCCTGTGGGATGCATTTCCCCGGCACCCATGGGGTTGATCCTCCTGCAACGACTTTTTCCTTGGCTGAATCGATGTCCATGTCTCTGTCTTTGAAGGTGCCCTCTGCCAGAAGCTGTGCGCGCATTTCGGGAGGCGTTTCAAATGTCGACTACTTAGTTCCAGTATCAGAGGTTGCATTGGCTGTGATCTGGCTGTAGGTAACTCTGGGTAGTTCTCCTTCCCTTTGATTCGGGGGCCCCTGCAGGGCTGCCATTGTGCGGGCTTAGTTTGCGACGGCCGTGGTGATCAGAAACCCTAGTTGCAGAGCGAAAAAAATATTTTTTCATAAGTGGTCCCTTTTGATGCTCAGGTTCCATCATATCTTACTGTGTGTGGTTATGTGAAATTTACTACCTATTTTTTTATTGAGTAAATGATCTAGGTGAATTTCAATGGCCACAGACCTTGTCCAACTGGCTCAAAACAACTTTCTGGCAATTTTGGCAATTTACTATTTTTAGAAATTTTTAACTTATGGGGCCATTTTTAGGGCCTAATGAATATTTTTCAGGATATAACCAACCCAATGAATCTCCTCTATGATACCTTTCCAATGAGCTATCATACGCCTAAAACGGAGATCGTGTGCAAAAGTTACAACCCCAGGAAGTTAATGTACTAACTTACCCAAACGGGGCCCACATGACTTTTGGCGGTTCATCTCCTAGGGTTAGTTTTTTGGATGTATAGGGTTTTTTAAATTCCTTTTTATTGTAAACATTCCTTCAGAGCCTCATTTTAATCATCTTCTTATGAATGAGCGCAACCGTCACATCTCTTCTTAGAGATAAGCTGCCACCATTCTAGCGAGTCTTTCACTCTGTATTTTTACAGTCTCTGTACATTTATTCCATTAATATAAATCATGTATTACTGTATATCTATGTTTATGGTTGCATCTCT
>CBVK0101184329.1:0-10134 GCA_900067695.1 Picea abies | reverse complement strand
ATTATATCATATGAAAAGTCTATTACAATATGGTGTAGCCTCAGTCTCTCCAGACTCCAACCTCCCTAGCCCTTCATGACTAATTGACTTTATAGCCTTTACAATATACAAATGAGATCATATCAAGAAGGATCGAGAATACTAAAGATAGCATAATATAAAACTAAATACCAAAATAATAGGAACAAATCCTATATAAAGGGAGTCAAATCATATCCTAATACTAAGTCTTTGATAATTGGTCATGTATGTTGGATGATGACTATGCCTTCTAGAATCTTCAATTGACATATGGAAGCTAATCGTCTCATCCTGAAAATATCCTTTTAACAACTTATAATATCTTTTACCAAAAATAGGAAAACTCCTTTATCTTCTTGCCTCAACATCTGTCTCAAAATACTGAAATAGAACACTAAAATAGATCCCTTTAATCATATTCTTAACTTAGAAACCATCCGCGTTCTCTTTGAAAAGACCAAACTGATATCTGTGCAAAAATAACACCACTCTCCCCTTCTCTGTGCTTTTGGTGGCCAAAGAGCCAAAATTTTAACCTGTAAGCCACCGAAAGCTTTGCTTTCGGTGGCTAAAGACAGCTGTGAAAGCCTACCTGAGCCACCGAAAGCACATAACTGATTTTATCTATCTCAAGCTCCTGTTCATAGTCAAGTTCCACATATGAAAGCTTCTCCTTCACATCATGGGAAATTTCACACTCTGCAATGGTGGTGAATGAATACCCTCTCTCTGTCAAGATCTTCATTAATGCATCTGTCAAATTTCGCTTCGCAAGATCCAATCTAAGTATAGCATGAGGCAGGTCATATCCTTCATAAATTAGCACTATGTAACTAACACCATCCTAGAATCTAGCACAATACTAGTTGCACGACCATTTGCATACAAAGACAGAACTACCTGAATGGCAACATACATAGCAGGCACGTTAAAATATTCAAACATGATCTGAGTCATCTTCTCTCTATTTTCCTTGGGATTCAGGGGAGCTTCAGTAAGAAGTACAGGATGTTCTACTGGAGCAACTCAAATCTCATTATAGAATGTGTGATGCCAAATATTCTCCATGTCATCCTATTTGCTAACAATATCATGCTCAATAGGATATTTCAATGTAAGGATACCTCTTTTTGATTGAGCCTTGTCACTCACATAGGCATATTTTTGGCCCATGCCAACCATAACTCCAGTGTGTCGGGGACGACCAACAATATTGGGGAACATTGCTCTTGGTGCATCATCACCCGCAAATCCAGCCTTAGATTTTCATGCTTTTGAAGTCTAAAAGGACCAATCATGTATGAGCTTATATTTACAGGCATCCAAATTGGTTCACCTCTGCATATAAAATGTCTATTGTGAAGGCCCCAGGCCTAAAGAATGTTAAAACCTTTGTAATTGGCAGTGTGTTGCCTTTGAGGAACAAAATTTGTCATTTGTTGTTGCTCTGAACTTCCATCTTTAGACGCCGAAGCAGATCCCTTCTAGACCAAAACAATAGAAAATGGAAAACTCTCTTGAACCTTGAATTCACACACTTTGAATGTCAGACTAAGAATATCGCACTGAAGAGCACATTCTCAAGCCACCCACTCACTTGTATTCATAGTCCGCCTCGGTTTATTTCCAAAATTCTCGGTCAATATTTGGATATTGCAGGAATACGAGAACCTGAGCCAGCAACTTCAACCACATGAATCTTATCTACAGTAACTCATGCTTCAATCAAAACCTGCTCACAGGGCCCTTTGACACGCTTGAGCATTGGTGGTGCAAGCTATTCAAATTCATCTTGTTTGATAAACACTCTAACATCTTTCTCATCTATTAAACACTCAATCGACTTGAGGATTTAATGCAGTTGTGTGGCATGTGAATTAGTTTGGTATATTGTGTGGCATATGGGCTCGGATTTGGACATTTGGACACTGTAGTGCTTAAGTGTTTTGGCCTAATGCTAACATGTGTATGGCTTGTGATGATGATAGGTATTTGAAAGATGGACTCGACACTTGTATGTATCATGTATTGACTGTTTGACTTTGGTAAATACATAGGTTTGGTGAATATGATTTAATACCTAGGTATTGTTAAGAACACACCATATTTATAAACAAAATATGGTTTTTTATTTCAAAATATGAAAAAGAACAAAAACTAAAAATTTTGGCAAACTTAACAAGGCATTTGTAATGTAGGTCAAGGAAAAAGAAACCAAAGGGTTTCTGGGCAAGAGTGATCAATGGGAGCTTTCATGAAGACCTAGAAGTTAATATATTGGCCATAAAACTTTAGAAATGAGCGTATTTTCAAATAAAAATGAGAAAACACTCCAAAAATACCAGTGCATTTTTGGTCGCTAACACACCCAAAACCCTACTAAACTATATGGCATCCAAATTTTTTGATCTTCCACCTATTACCCTAGGGTAATGAATTGGTTGAATCAACAAACAAAAAAATGATTCAAATCCTTAAAATAATAGTCAAATACAACAAGTGTGATTGGCACACAAAACTAAACTTTGATTTATGGGTTAATCAAATAACATCAAAGACACATATGGGCGAAATTACCTACACTACGGGGAATGGAACCCCTTATGTTCTTCCTATTCACCTACATATTTCATCCTTGAGGTTGGATATTGTTGAGGAAGAATATGATTTCCATCCTTTACAACATCATTTAGACACCCTTATTGAACTAGAGTAGGTTAACAGATATGCATTCCAACACCTTTAAAAGAAGTAATACATTTTGATAGTTCATTCAATAAAATAGCCACGATGGTAAATTACAAAGTAGGCATGTAAAAATTCTCACACAAAAATCTAGTTGCAAAGAGGAAACTAAATTGCTAAGCATAATAATCTAGTTGCTAAGAGGAAAGAAAACTCGTAAGAATGAGACAAAAAATAAAGAAGAGACAATGAGCTATTGAATTTATTATTTTACAATGAGAGAGTGATACATATATATAGAACTCTTCACAAGAGAAGTGTGCACTAGGGTTAGGTCTTGTAATGTACCAAATTATTAAGATATCAGAATAAACCAGAAGTAAACACCATGTACACCAATGTGAGCATGGAGCACAACTCCAATATAGATAACACAAATAAGTTGTACAATAACTCCTTAAATAATAGGATAACCTCCTCCAAATACCAAATTGTATTCATGATCACAATTCAGATGTCTACAATAATAAATACATTATCTCTATATATACCTATTCACACACTACATGTGAGGCCCATTTACTATTAGGATGACACTATTACTTATAAATTTACACATTACACATACATTTATCCCCATATATTCCCCCCCCCACCCCCTCCCTTGGGGTCATATCATATACATTTAACCTCGTATATGCCCCCTTGGGTCATAACATAGTACCCTCCTTCAAAAATATTTGTCTTGAAATATTTTCAATTAAAAACATCACATGTGATGAAATCAAGTAATATGATTTTCTTATGTTACTTCTTTATTCATTCCATTGACGATGATCCATCCATCCAATATCATTTCTTTTCAGTCTTAATCCTTGGTGGCTAGTTGTTGCATAATTTTCTTTCCTTTGATTCCATGTATTGTTGTTGTAACTTCTCCTATTTGTAGTGGTTGTTGGTCTTTGATAATAGCTTGTTGAAGAGTGGTTTTGTGATGCCTTGTTCCATGAATATTGATAAGTATTCCATCTTCTTCCTTGATAATGCTGATATACACCTTCTTGTATTCCTTGAAATATTTTCTGATAATGAGGGTGTCAATATGGTTTCACATTTGAAGGTTTTTCTTCACTTTGCACACCCATTTCATCTATCTTCTTTTCAGAGACAATGACATCCTCTATCCTCTTTGCTTGGTATTTTATAACTCTATCCTTGGAGATAATACCATCATATTTGGCATGTACATCCTTTAGATGGAGTTCAAATTCTTCAAGTATCTTTCGGTGACCTTGAATCTTGTATTCTTTCTCCTTTTGAAGCTACAATGTCACCCAATTTATCAAATTATGATGTCCTTCAATTATGGATTTTGTTTTTTATTTTACCTCATCAGTATTTAAGGATTCCTCAACCTTATTGAAAATTTCCTTTGCAACTCTTTTGCTATATTCTTCATCCAAGATCCTGGTTACTTTTTCATTTTGATAATTCTTCTTTTCTTCTTTCAATCTTGTCACCTCATCAAGTAGTTTTTTATTATGGTTTTGTAATCTACATATCTCTTCATATTTATTTTTTAATTATTCCCTTGACTCGTCCTTTTCCAATTTCCCTTTCCTAATATTTCCCTATTTTAATTTTTGAACCTCCTTAATGAGTGTTTCATTAAGGTCTCGTATCTTGGATATCTCATCACCCTTCTTCTTGATATCTTATTTTTATTCATTTAACTCATCTTAAATTGTATACATTCATCCATTTTTGTATCCCTAATCCATTTATCTGAGAGGATTTTTTCAAATTATTCCCATGTGAGGTTCCATTCTTATCCACACTCATCCACCACTTTCAAGATTCACCAAAAAGATAAAATATTTATGTTAAAGAATTCCTATCATATTCCTTTACCAATCTCAACCATTCCATAGGATTGATTTCCTCTTTATCTTCATCTCATGTAAATTTAGGTATTGCTATTGATTTTTAACTAAGGTCTAATCACAACCCTCAACTTACAAATTCAATATATCAAGAATATTGATATCAAACAATTATAATCATTTTCCCAATACAATATTCTATGTTTTATCTTTCCAATGACTTTTGAATCAACTCAATCGGACATGTCAATCAAAATTTATGATAGTTTCAAGTGACATACCTGTCAAACCCTGATTTGAAGTATGTCCTTTTGACCGACCTTCCTTCTGATGGATCTGAAATTTCATCCCTTCTAAGTTTGAAATTTTAGCATGTATTACTCTAAAATGTCTTATCTGTAATGATATAGGTCCGACCATAATTTTATGTTCCAAGTGGAATTTATGGTAACTTTCCCAAACTTTGCTGAATTTTGGCCTTTTCTGGAGAGTGAAATCGTACAGAGTGCCATGTGTCCCCTATTTAATACTAGATTCTAAAATTTGTACCAGAAATACTATGGATTGTCTTATTTCCAATGAAATTGGTGGCACAAAATTTAGGTCCTCACTGAATAAGACATGACTATTTCACCTAGAACACCTATTTGAGAATATTTATAGGACTAGTCAAATAACTCTACCTTCCACAGACTATTAATTGGAAATTAAAATGATCAAAACTTTGAAATTTTTACTAGGTGAAAATTTCTATATTTTCTCAATATTCTATAAATTTCACAGTCTGAAACATAACCAAGAAAAATTTATATCGAAATTCCCAAAATGACTCATTTGAGATTGATTCCAGGGCTAGTAAAAATCCATAACTTCCACGTGTTGTATCTTAGAAAGTATAATGAATCAAAACCTAAATTTTTTACCACATGTACTTGGATAATTATTCTAAGTAACCTATAAGTTTCTCTATCTGAAAATTCTTAGAACAAAATTTATAGTGAAAATACTAATATGACTCATTTGAAGAAGAAAAACCCTAGGATCAATGCTCTGAAACCAATTGTAATGCACCAAATTCTTAAGATATCATAATAAACCAAAAGCACACACCATGTACACCAATGTGAGCATGTCACATAATTCCAAGATATATAACAAATATGATTTATACAATAACTCCTCAAAGAATAGGAGAACCTCCTCCAAATACCCAATTACATTCATACAAATAGGAGAACCTCCTCCAAATACCCAATTACATTCATACATCACAATTTACATGTCTACAATAATGAATACATAATATTTACAGATATCTATTCACACACTACACATGAGGCCCCTTTACTATTATGACACCCTATTACCTTACATTAACACATTACATGTAAATTTATCCCCATATATCCCCCTCCTTGGACTCATATCATATACATTTAGCTCTATATATGCCCCCCTTGGGTCATAATAGGGCTTCCTTGTGCATGCACATGTGACTCCAAAATTAACTAGCAATAAGTGGAGTTAACTAGCCAAAAATGAAGTTGTCTAGTTATTATTGGAATTAGAACTTCCGATGATAATACTAGTAGTAAGTGGAGTTATTTGGATAATAATAGAGTTAAACATGCATAAGAAAAAACTCATGCATGTTGAACTAAAATCCACAGTTAAAGTGACTAAAATATAACTCACACTAAATGATACTCTAGTGGAAGTGTGCACTTGTCTAGGAGGAAAATATTCCCATGGAAGGATGAATATTCAAGTTGAAGTGAGATTTGATCATTGTCACCTCCCCTTGCTAAACATAGACCTACTATAAATATATAATTTATAAAATAGAAATGTTATACATGCTATAAATAGTCATTCTATAAATAGACATGCTAAAAACAACAATCCCCTTGAACTGTAGGAAAATAGGGAAAATGTGGATGTACACCCCCCCCCCTCGAGTAAAAATATGTAGCCATGTTAGGTACCCATGTACAAAATAACTATGGAAACAAAAGATGAGGTAAAGAGGGAAAGAATAGTGGGAAGAAAATCTCCCCTCAAAAGAGAATCCTAGCTATGTTAGCTTCTATGCAACTATGCCCTTAATTCTCACAAGATATTGCAAAGATGTAAACTTATGCTTGGTGAAGGTATTTGTGAATATTTCTACAACTTGCTCTGAATGCAAACAATATTGTAGATCAATGACCACATTATTGATCTATCCTTGGATGAAGTGCATGTGTACTGGATATCTATAGAACTTCAATGTACTCTGATTATCACACTATATAACAATGAGTTTATGACTGTACACCATTCTGTGTGAGAAAGAACTGCAATCATATGGCCTAAGTTGTAACATTAATTGCACCCATGTATTTTGTCTATACTGAAGACAAAACAATGGTAGATTACTTTTTGTTGGACCAAAATATAAGACTAGATCCAATATTGAGGAAATAACCCAAGGTATACTTGCAATATGTTGCATCATGAACCCAATTTGAATCAGTGTAACCATAAAGGTCTAAAATGCACCTTGATGCATAATGTATACCAAATATATTGGTTTTCTTAACAAGCTGAAGTATCTTCTTGACATCCTTCCAATGTAGTTCATGTGGATCTTGCATATATCTGGAAACAACTCCAATAGTATATGAGATGTCAATATGAGCATGGGTGAGATATAAAAGACTCTCAATCAACTGTTGATACTTGGTACAATCGACCAAAGGTGTAACGTAACCATCTTCTATCCTAACCCCAGATAGGAAGGGAGACACAACTGGCTTGCAATATGTCATCTGAAACTTGATAAGTAGATCTTTGACATACTTGGACTATGACATCTTGATTCTTGAATCATAATAGCTAATTTCAATACCAAGAAAATAATGTACCGGTCCCATATATATCATGGAAAACATGTCATGCAAGATGGACTTGATTGCAACAATAAATGAGACAAAACTCCATGTGATTAGTAAATCATCTATGTATAATACTATGAGCAAGAGAGAAAAAATATGTCTCAATATTTACACATTAGGATCATACTTGCAATGAGTAAAACCTTGAGAGAGAAGGTGAGAGTCCATCTTCGAATACCAAGAATGGGGTGCTTGTTTAAGTCCATAAAAGGATTTACTCAATCTACAAAAAAATGATGGATCTTTAACATACCCCTATGGATGCTCCATATATATCTGCATGGAGAAAATAATTCTTGACATATTTTAGCACTCTGTAAATGTTGTTTGGCTGATAGACAAATGATAGAGGTAATTGTTTCAACCTATTTTAGAGTTGGGCACTAGCCTGCTCAGCTCAGATAGGTCTCTCTCGTGTCACTTAATATTTCTTTGGCAATCAATGGCTAGATTTAGTTTTTTTTTTTGGGGGGGGGTTGATAAATGTGTTGGCTAGGAAGTGGAGGGACACTCAGGGATATGGAGTTGTTTTCCCTTGGTTATGGAAGGCTACAAATATTAAGGAAAGAAGCGTGAAGTGTGAACTGCGTAGAAAACAAGTTGATTGAGATTGGGTCGAAGTGGCCAAAAGAGAAGAAAAGACAGAGCGAAGTAAGAGAAAGCAAGCCGTTGGATGGGGAGATTGAGGAAGGCAGATTAAAAAGAAATATGGATCATGGAAGAATCAGAAAATGAAAAAATCCACCAATATATGCTTTGGATCACCTCGCAAGAAAGAAGGGAAGACAAGTTGGTGAAGCCCCAAAAACACAGGTCAAGTTGACCTAGGGTTTTAGACACCCAGGGTTTGGTATTTAGGGTTTTGACACCTAGGTTTCGGCCTAAGGTTGTCCTAGAGTCATTGTAATGTATAAATAAAGGTCTAGATGACCTGGGATCGGGTCGACGTTGTTGATCGATCCATCATTCATGCATGTTATGAGTGATTATTACTGTTATGAGAGAGAAGTTTTGTGAGAGAGAGAGCATTCTCATATTTTACGACCTTCATCTAGGTGCGAAGATCAACCCTGCAACTAGGTGCACAGGGAGGGAAGATAGAGAGAAGAAAAGAGAGAAGGAGAGAAAGATATGCAAGCTAAGAGCGCAGATAGAACTGTATGATTTCATCCAATATATTATAAGCACAGTTCTGTGGATGTAGCCCTAGGGAGAGGGTGAACCATGTATATCCTATTGTTATGTGTGATTGATGTTGTGTTCTTCTAATCTATGATATACTATTAATGCAATATTGTGTTAGATATGAGATATAGTTCGTGCAATAGGCTTAGTAAAGATAAGGAATAACTAGATCTGTGTGAGAGTGTTGCCCTGGATCGACTTTGCATTCCCTATGGTTGTAGACACCTGTGTCATGCAACCCCCTATAGATACTTCGGGTGATACTGCATCTGCTTTGTAGGTGTTACCGAAAGGGCCATTAGTTAGGGCTTGTTGGTGCGTTGTTAGAATTGCTCCCTGGATCTTCCCCTGTGCCAACAAATGGTTCTGTTGCCCACACAGAAGTAACTTTCCCACCTTTGATGGTTTGAATCACTTAGAAAAAATTTTACTAGAATTTGAAGAAACTATGCCAGTACAATAGAGACTATTGGCACTGGATGAGGCTTTCAAAGCTACTCCAACAATATTGTGGGGGGCACATAAAAGGAACATTGTGAACTGGATACAATGTCGCACTTTGATGACAACGCACTTTTCAGAACAAGTTGAAGGATGTGAAGTTAGATACAAAGTTCAAAGTTGTCTGAAATACCATGTACAAAGTTGTGAGAAGGCATGGAGAGGAATTCCTTAGGAGTAGTGAGTGCATAAATTCATTAACACATTGTATACAACGTCTATTAATTGGTATCTTCAAGTAGAATTGTGCCTCACCACTGCATATTGGGAAGGTGTGACTCATAACTTGTAGCTACATTTTCAATTGAAATCCAGTACCCTTTAGTAGATCAAGCATTACAGGTTGTAAGACAAAAGGTATTTGAGGAGGCACCTAGCCTCGCTTTGGAGCAAGACGAGGATGAATGGACTGCACCTCTTCAAAAACTGCAAGGATGTTACAATATCAATGCCGATGAAGATGATGATCCTAAGAATGTGAACATCGTAGAAACGAAAGGAAAAAGAGACGTAGAAGGACCATGAGTTGAACAACCTTTCATTGGACAACCGATAAAGATCAATAAAGTTAATTTTGGGACAGAGAAAGAACCTAAGCTTGCTAATGTTGGAGATTATTGGGATGCTTCCACCATTGATAATATCGCAAAATTACTACATGAATATCAGGACTTGTTCCCAACCAATTTCACTGATATGAAGGGCATAAAAGGGCCCATGGGAGAGATGAGGATCCCCTTAGAACCATATGCAAGGCCATTCAAGCAGAGACCCTACAGATTGAATCCCAAATATAAGGAGAAAGTGAAGATTGAATTAGATAGAATGCTGGAAGAAGGAATCATAATCATAGAACCTGTTGAAGAGTTAGAGTGGATTAGTCCTATGGTGGTACAAGATAAGAAGACAAGAGAGATTAGGAT
>CBVK0101184254.1:0-10512 GCA_900067695.1 Picea abies | reverse complement strand
CCCACATTGTACTGAAAAAAAAAAAAAAAACAAGATTGGAAACAGTACCAACAGAGGTGCACCACACCAAAAGAAAGAAAAGGCACACATACTTGGGGAGGATAAGGAAAACAGCTACATCAAAATGGAAACAAGTGGTAAAAGGAAAGTCGGCAAAAGCAATACGATAATATTGTGTTAGGCGGAGTTGAAGGTTAGAAAGGACCGATGGGACACCACATTAACCACGCCAAATGGAGTCGGAAAAGAAAAATTAATGGCAAGTACGAAACCACTAGAGGTGCATTGAACCCATAATTAAGGTGAATTAAACCCATAATGAAGGAANNNAGGTGCATTGAACCCATAATTAAGGTGAATTAAACCCATAATGAAGGAAGCATCATCGACAAGCTTCATGGGAAACCCATACAACACACGAATGCGGGAGAAAATAGTCTATTCACGAAAACAGAGCAGACAGAGAGTGAGAGAGGTCGAAAATCATAGAGAGAATTCACAGAGGTCACATAGACCATTCTAACCCAACAAACGTTCGATATTCCACACCATGGAACCACCCAAGCAAAAAAAAGCAAGTCAGAGTGCCAGACAAACTAGAGTCAAAACCAGGTCATGAGGACAAGCGGAAGAAGGTGAACAAAATTCATTGGAGATCATCAATGTCGATGAAATCCCATCTCCAGACACAACACTGGTGAACCTAAAACCTATACTGGAAGAAATCCCATAGTCAACACCAGAGGGAACGAGTATAGATATACCAGCAGAGGTACAGGAGTAGCTGAACCAGGACGCAGAAACCCTGAAGAAGGCACAACTAGGGAATGTCGAAGAAACTCTCAGAGTTAAAGGAACGTCGTCGATTCTGAAATCAATAGTTGAGCCGAATGATTCATAAACGACCATATCAGACCACCCACAATAAGGAACAACTGAAGATTTCACGGATCATTTGGAAGGGCATACGGAGGAGAAATCGGAAGTCGTTGGAACTTCAAGCTAACCACCACCATCAAAGAAAGACAAGATACAGATACCTAGGTCACCTCATAAGAAACAGGCAACAGAAATCATTCTACCACTCATACCAGCTGGGGTATAGGTAGGACTAGACCTGTTGGGTCATATAGGGAAGCTCAAATACTCGGACCACGATGTTGTAGATGAAGAAAAGTTTCCAGAACTTGCAAAGAGAGTGTACATGGATACCATGGGCACAAATTTGTTTGGGGAACCGATTGATAAGCCACTCCAATGGGCAACAAGGTTGGAGAAGACAGGAATTTCAGGTCTGGTAGACATACCACATTTTGGCAGGGGTCAGCATGCAACCGCCTGCGTCAAACAGTTGCTAGTAGTCACACATGGAGGGGACATCTGGCTGGAAAAGATCGTGTTGATAGACGTAGAGCTTATCGCAAACATAATGGAATTTCCATCTCAAGGCATGGATCCTGCACACTTTCTGGATGAAAAAGCTAGGGAGAATGTGCTAGCAGAAGAGATGAATAAGAAGTATGGAACCAACAGGGGGACAAGAGGGATCATTATCAAGAGGATCAATGATGTTGCAACACAATTGGGTGGAAAAATCTTATCCTGCAAGTGGATCAGAAAATGCCACAGGGAGGAATTTCAAGCCGGGGCTATTGTAGTTGCATCTAAGTGCACAGAAGGCACCACAGTGAGCTAGGCATCGTATCTCTTGAAACTATTCTTGGATGACTGCAAGGATGCGTAGGATCTAGGAACAAAGTTTCACTATTCATGGTTGATCACATTGATAGCCTTCATGGGATGGAAAAGTTTCACTATTCATGGTTGATCACATTGATAGCCTTCATGGGATGGAAAGAACCAAGGTATGTAGTTGTTGGCACCAGACCCAAACCAAATCAAGGAGAAAGATATTTTTTTCTCAGAGCCAAGCCAAAGGCTAGGAGAAAAAAGGCGAATGGGGCCATCTTTAAAGGATACTTACATGACCTACAGGAAGAAATCTCCAAAATGTGGAGGATAACACTAGAGGTCGTCGCGTGGTATAAGGACATCACTAATTTCTAGGCCAGACGACATACAATGTGGATACAGACAAGGAAGGATCTTGATAAATAGTGGCTACAGATGCACTACTGTATCATAGAGGGCGACATCGACATGGTCATCAACGAATGAGATGATGAGTGGAAGACTCTCATCCTTACCTAGTAATTGTCGGAAAGAACAACAAAAGAAGAGGCAGGGCATGGGGAGACCCAGCCAAAGGAAATTCAAGTGCCCAAGAGATGAAGAACAGACCAGGAAAAAACAAAGCTGACAAACGAAGGGCCAACGAAGATAGGGACCCAGAATTGAAAGAAGGATAAGCCACAGCCGGACAAGGAGCAACAGCAACAGGCCAAGCCTGTGCAAGAGACCACAACAAGTCCCAACCCACGGGAACTAGGAACAAACAATAGGCCAGCCACGCAAACAGAAGGCACACACAAGAATTCAAAGGAATAAGAACACCTCCAGAGTATACGGTCATGGATGACGATGGAGAGATGATATCCCGAATGGTCTAGGATTGTCTATCCAATGAGTTTGACCATGCTGCACACCACAGGGATAGGATTGAAGAGAAATTGACAGAAGTGTGGAATATCCTCAAGAAAATTGGGGAAGTACATACAACAAGCAACAGCAGGGGACCAGAACCATCAGCACTTCAGACAAAGGAAAGAGTGGAAGAAGAAGAACAAAATCTAGTCCACTCACTACTGCACCCAAAGACAACATTCCATATCACACCTAGTATGTTTCGAATGGATGAGATTGTGGGGAGGAAACCCTTAAAGGACTTAAGCCAAATCCAACTGGTGTTGATGCGGATGTTGACCAGGGCACTCCACAAGTTTTAGGTTAGCACAAACCATGAGGTACAGTCTCACGCACACAAATACTTAGTTGAATTGCAGAAGGCAACATAGAAATGGGACCTGTTGGAACTAGTCTATGAGCAGGCTAAATATGAGACCCAAGAGGAAAGGGAGCACATAAAAGGACTCGAGCAAAAAGTGGGAGGAACCTATGAGAAGATTTCACAGGCCACGCAGAGGGATGAAATTACAGCAGTAGAGAAGATTGATCAGATTGCATAGGAAATCGATCAATATCAGAAGGAGATTGAGAATCTTCGAGAGAAAATTATACCAAGCACACCACCAGTAGTAAAGGAGAAAAGGAAGCAGGAAGAAGAAGCACAACTACAAGATATAGATTAGGAGGTCAGCACAACAGCTGACTTGTTCGATAAAGAAACATAGCTTTGGAATAGATTAGAGGAGGATCAGCAGGTCCAAAATTTGGACAAGGAAGAAGAAAGGATCAAAGAAACAATCCAAGAACTCAAGCAGAGGCATAATACAATGCCAATTAAATAATGCATCAAAGGGATGCAGGACATGAAGATATTGTAGGCAGAGCTAACTACTGTGAAAACCTAGAAACATGAGCGACGGGCTCAAATGGAACCGCTGCAAGAGTGGGTAGTAGAAGTCCTGGCACAGGGAGAAGAAACCAAGACACAAATAGCACAGACCCAAGTAGAGTGTATGGAATTGATCAGCAATGAAATTGCAGTCCATACAGTGGACACACTTAAGGAGAAGACTGTGCAGGCATAGACATAGGCAGCAGAGCTCAAGGAAAAGTTCCAAGCAATCACCAAGGAGATCGAGGGAGCACACAAAGTTTAGGTGGCTCAGGATGAGCCACATGTTAGTGTTGGGGTCCTATTGGAGGCACGCCAAAGGCCGAGGCAGAAAATCAAGGCATTTTTGGGAAAGAAAGCATGCACAAGGTAAGCAACAGCTGGAAGAAAACAGAGCACGCGCGCATGCAAGGAAAGTAACAACTGGAAGGAAGAACAAAATGCACGCATGGGAGGAAGACCTAACGACAGTAGGGTTAGGGTTTTGGGTAATGCATTATAATGGATGAAGAGCCAGAGATGTATAAATATAGATACTTAGATATCATAGAGGGTTCGACTATCGAGGTTTATGTTATTATTGTTCAGAGGTTACGAATATAAGTCGATATTGTAGTGAATTGCTATGGAATATTTTGTTGTATGATCTATTTTGTAAGTTGTTGAGCTAGAGGAGAGGAAGGAGGGTAGATAATGAGGGTTAGATCACAGGCAGAGGATCCTGGTGCGATCTAGTCCGCCTAATATAGATCTTACCCGACTGTGGAGGATTGTAAAGCGTACGATGATGTAGATGTGGAAATATCATAATAAAATAGCCAAGAGCCAAATATTTGTGGATGTATCCTAGGAGGGGGTGAACCATGGTAACATCTATGTTGTGTGATGAATGTATTGTTATCGTTATCATCTTTTCAATAACTATTATTATTCTTAATGAATGAGTTGTTATATTTCCTGCGTATTCACAAATAACAATATATTGCAGTTACATTTATAATAATGGTGCAATATTCAACTCCCTTATCTCACACTCAATCCTGGGTTGTAAACACATGAGTGTTACAGCCACCCATTAAAGCTATCTCGAGTGAGACTGCACAGTGCATTCTGTTTGTTGTGTTGCCTTATGGTTTACCAGGAGAGCCAATAGTTTTAGAGGCTTTGTTGGAAACCCGACAGACATGAACCTTGGGTCAATAAACTCAGACAATATAAAAGAATAGTAACCAACAATAATCATGTTGTCACATGGTGATAGGCATGACAGTAACCATGGCGCAAAATAACATATCTAGACCTTTAACTCAAGCAAAATTCCATGCACTAGGAAACCAAATTATCTGTCAATAAATACACGAAGATTATACCCAAGCACCCAATCAACAAGTCAACAATATGCAAGGTGACTTCATTCAAATTTAAATTGCGTAACTAACCAAATGATTCATTGTTTTCCTACAAGACAATCATATGTGGTGTAACAACTATGACCAACCACCATTTACAATTCATGTTAAGGAACAAGGTACATAGTAACCAATTAATGGTTAAACTATTAATCAATTTAGCTAATAAAACTATTAAACCCTATTCTTCTTCATATGAATCTAACATTCCTTCTGCAATAGGAAACTCTACTTCTTTTATGTTAACAATTTTGCAATGATATAGTTATTTAGATGCACATCTATGGCCTGAAAACCAATTTTTACCACATTTACCACATTTACCACATTTATTTTTATTTCTTCTTTCTTCTTCATCATCAAAGTTGCTTATGGAAGTTTCTTATGGCCTATCAAATTCATTCTTTTTAGGATTATGGTTCCTACATTTGTGACCTAGCAACAACTTGTCTCTGCAGAACCTGCAATCATTGTCCTTTTGTCGCAAATACCTCTTATAAGATTTCTCAAACAATGACCTTTCAAAATGTGTGTCTACAACTTTAGCCTTACATATTTTTGTTTCTATATATGTGATATCATGTAGTTTTAATTTTCTTAGGATGTGAGATTTTAGGAAAGTTATATACGATTGAACTAGGCGTTCAATAGATAACCCGAGTACTCTTGTGACTAGTGTTTCCCAGTCACGAGTGAAATCATCCAAGATTCCTTTATGTTGTAGTCTCATGAATTTTGTAAAAACCTCTTCTTCTTTGATAACTTGGAATATTTAAAAGATCGTTTTTAAACTTGGTCCAACTTATGGCATATCCCATTGTTTTCCTCCACGTGTACTAGTTATATGCATCTCACTTTATTTGCATGGATGCATGTCTATGATTCTCACCATCACTATATATGCCATAGATTTCAAAATCCTCTTCGACTTTATTAAACCATAATGATCCTTATTTTTCATTCCTGACAAATTTGGAAAACTCAAGTTTTAACGAACCCTGCCATTATGACCACATGCGAGGCAAAGCAAGTGCAATTTTTTTATTTTTTTATTTTTTAAGTAGGAAGGGAACAACGGCAACAATTAATCAACACAAATTGATGATGAACATAATGCACGCAGATCAGGAAATACACAACAACAACCCACCATACTAGCACATCATTCAAATGGATGAGACATACGATAATCAATAGACAAATAAAAACAACTACCCGCTTGAAACAAGCGAGACAATGCTTACAAGCTAAAGGACAACATCAACAAACACGACACAATGGATTCAACGACCAATAACTAGAAACCTCTAAGGCGAGCAAAATCAATCACATTAAGGCGTTACAAAACCAAGTACCAACGTCCATTACAACGAACAATATGCCCACATCGGGAAGCACAAGACTCTAGCCAGGTTATCATTTGCATCTATCCATCAGGGCGCACAATGACCCCCTCGTCAGGAATAATGTCGTCAGAAGGAGATATGTGTGATAGTAACCATGGCGCAACATAACCTATCTAGACCTTTAACCCAAGATAAATCCCTCATGCTAGGAGACCGAATTATCTGTCAATAAATACATGAAGACTATACCCAAGCACCCAATCAACAAGTCAACAAGACACAAGGTGACATCATTCAAAATTAAATTGCGCAACTAACCAAAGGATTTCTTGTTTCCTACAAGGAAATCATGTGTGGTGTAACAACTATGACCAACCACCATTTACAATTCAACTTAAGGCACAAGGTGCATAGTAACCAAGTAAATTTTTAACTATTAATCAATTGATCTAATAAAACTATTAAACCCTCAACCATTAAACTTGTGCAAGCCATTAAACTATTACACAAATAAACCATAAACCATTAGTTGTTAAACCATTATGACTAAGTACAAATGAGTGAACTATTACCATTGCAATTAATCAATTAATCTATTACCATTGCAATTAATCAATCGATTATCATTGCAATTAATCAATTAATCTATTACCATTGCAATTAAGAAATTAAGCTATTACCATTGCAACAATTAATTTATTAAGCAATTAATCTATTACCATTGAAACAATTAATCGATTACCATTGCAACGATCAATCCATTGTGGAAAAAGTTAGACTTATATATAAGATTGATAAATAAACAATTGCTATATAAAAACAATTAATCTATTGTTGCAAAAGTCAAAGGCTGATATATAAAACAATTGATTAATTGTTTTTATATAGCAATTGTTTATTTATCAGTCTTAACTTTTAACTTTTGCCAGTTAAAAGGTTGATATATAAAACAGTTTTAACTTTTTTAAGGCTGATATATAAAACAGTTTTAACTTGTTTAAGGCTGATATATAAAACAGTTTTAACTTTTGCCACAATGGATTAATTTTTTCAATGGTAATAGATTAATTGTTGCAATGGTGATAGTTGCAATGGTAATAGATTAATTGCAATGGTAATTGATTGATTAATTGCAATGATAATAGATTAATTGATTAATTGCAATGGTAATAGTTCACTCATTTTCACTTATTCATAATGGTTTAACATCTAACGGTTTATGGTTTATTTGTGTAATAGTTTAATGGTTGAGGGTTTAATAGTTTTAGTAGCTAAATTGATTAATAGTTAAACAATTCATTGGTTACTATGCACCTTGTGCCTTAAGTTGAATTGTAAATGCTAGTTGGTCATAGTTGTTACACCACAAATGATTGCCTTGTAGGAAAACAAGGAATCCTTCGGTTAGTTGCGCAATTTAAATTTTAATGATGTCACCTTGCGTCTTGTTGACTTGTTGATTGGGTGCTTGGGTATAGTCTTCATGTATTTATTGACAGATAATTTGGTCTCCTACCGCGTGGGATTTTTCTTGGGTTAAAGGTCTAGATATGTTATTTTGTGCCATGGTTACTCTCACGCCTATTTCCATGTGATGGCATGATTCTTGATGAGGGGATCATTACGTGCCTGATTGATAGATGTGAATGATAACCTGGCCAGAGTCTTGTGCTTCTCGATGTGGGCGTATTGTTCATTGTTCTCTGTATTCTGAATTGCATAAGTTGTGTTTGTCATCAAGTTGTGTTGATTAATTGTTGTCGTTGTTATTTTCCTTCTTAAAAAAACAACTTGCACTTTCTTTGCATCGCATGTAGTCGTAACGTCTGGCGTCATTACATATGGTATCAGAGCCGGTTCGACCCGCGACCTGGGATCACTATGGCTTTTGTTGATTAGATGTTTGATTATAAGGTTGCTAATTAAATTGATTTGTATTTGTGTAGGTAATCATGGTTAGAGGACGTCGTGGAGGCAGCGGATGGGGTGCTAGGGGAGGAGGCATGATGCCTCTGGTATCATCCATTCCTGAGGGGTCTAACCCATAGAGAGACAAACAGGTTGTCGGGTAGGAAAAGATAGTTGTGGGTGATGTGGTTGGTCTGATGAGGTCCTTTTAGTGGATGTTTAAGGCACTGATCAGTCATTTGTATAGAGATGAGGCCAGGGCATCAGCATCCCCTGAGGGTCCACCGTGCACTCTGGTCAATACTGGTAGTATTCATTGAGAGCTTGAGAAGGTCAAGTTTCCCGAGGTATTTGGTGCCCTGCACGACACAACTATTGAGCCATGGTTGGAGAATATGGTGATGTGATTTTCACTTCGCGAATATACCTCCAACATGAAGGTCTGCATGGCGATATTTCAACTGAAGGGGAGCACTCTTCTATGGTGGAAGATGCTCATGCCGCAATTGAACATGGTTGTCGAAGATGTGTCATGGGAACTATTCGAGGAATGGTTCTAGGAGAGGTATATATCTGAGGAATTCATTGAGCGCCATATCAACGAGTTCAATGCCTTGCGACAGGGCAATTGTATGGTCCCTGAGTACGAGGCCCTTTTATGGAGTTGCTTTGATATGCTCTGCACTTGAATACTGAGAAACTTAAGGTCAACAAGTTTGTGTTCGGCCTTAATGTCAGCATTTGTGCAAAGGTTAGGATTATGATGCCTCAAACCTTGCATGATGGTGTTCAAAAGGCCCTCATAGAAAAGGAGGAGCTTATCAGCGGGGGTCAGAGAAGGACTCTAGTGAGACCAGCAGGAAAGACGTCATCTGGTGTCCTACAACATCAAACACCAGCTAGACATTCACCAAGATATCGTGGCTTCCAGAGAGGATCCACTTTCACTACACCTCCAAGATATCGTGGCTTCCAGAGAGGATCCACTTTCACTACACCTCGGTGGCCAACGTTTCAGCAGTGGACTCCTTACAAAGGACCATAACACCAGCAGCAACGTGGACCGCAGCAGCAACAGTTTAAGCATGTTCAGTAGAACAAACCAGGGTTCCAGGTCGTTGGGCCGTCAGCTTCTACTTCAGGTACCAAGAGTAATGGAATGAAGAAAGGGTGTTAGAAATGTGGGGAGCCACATTACCAACGTGATTGCCCAGTGGAGAGGATCAGAGCATCTGGATCATTCGGACCCACTACCGTGGGAGATTTGGGCAAGGTCCATCAGATTCATGCAGCGGTGCATAAACACTAGGTAAAGCACAAGTCAATTATGCTCGAGATGTCAGGTACCTTCGTTGACCAAACCCTTAGTATTTTGATAGATCTAGGTGCTACAAAGATCTTTATCTCTGGTGCAACTCTAAAAAGAATTAAGGTAAAGGCAGTCGAACATGATGACTTTAGCGTTGTAGAAATGGATTTGGGAGCCAAACCGAAGGTTGGAGGGAAGGTGATAGGATGTAGCCTTAACTTGGGAGAGTTTATCACAAGGGCCAACCTGTACGTCATGATCTTATGATCTTATGATGTTGTGATCAATATGGACTGTTTGGAATCGCATGAGGCAATACTCAATTGTAAGACAAAACAATTGATATTGGTTGATTATGAGGGACAAAGACACATGATTGTAGGTTGGAACCAGGGAGTTTCCCTGAGGTTCATTTCTTCCTTGCAGCTATGGAAAAGCATGCGCAAGGGACATAAGCTATATGCAATCCTTGCGTTAAACGAGAAGGGCATAGCGAAAGGACTAGAAAACCTTCCGGTGGTGCAAGAGTTTTCAAACATCTTCCCCAAGGAGTTACCTGGGATGCCGCCATAGAGGGAGTTGGAATTTACCATCGACCTAAAAACAGGAACTAAACCGATAGAAATAACGCCTTATCGGATGTTGACCCTGGAGTTACAGGAGTTGAAAATTCAATTGAATGAGTTGTTGGACTTAGGACTTATATGACCAAGTGTGTCACTGTGGGGTGCTCCTTTTATCTTCATACGGAAGAAGAATGGGTCATGGAGACTCTGCATTCAATATCGTCAATTGAACAAGGAAATGATCAAGAATCAGTATCTGTTGCCAATGATTGATGATATATTTGATCAAATGAAGGGTGTGACCGTGTTTTCAAAGATTGACTTGAGATCTAGGTATCACCAGTTACGGATCAAGGAGAAGACATCCCTAAGACCACTTTAAGACGAGGTTTGGACATTACGATTTTACAATTTTACCTTTTGGACTGACAAACGCCCCTGGGATATATATGAGTTTGATGAACGGGGTGTTCCGCGAATACTTGGACAAGTTCGT
>CBVK0101184252.1:0-10532 GCA_900067695.1 Picea abies | reverse complement strand
ATTCGCATTGACGCAGCTTCTATATATATATATATATATATATATATATATATATAAGCAGCTTCAGTTTCAGTTAAAAAATAATAATTAGCTTACAACTAGGTTTTGCGTTCTAAGTTTTAGGTGACATGAGCTCTATAAAAGACACTCATTGCTATTGTATTTGTAGACTTGAAGCTAATATTGAATATCATTTTCAAGTCCATCTCTGTTAAGATCTCACCCTACCCATGATTTTGGGCATGATTCATTGTTCTATCTATTCATCACATTAACCTAGGGTTTCTGGCATTGTGTGCCAACTTAATCTGTTGTTGCTATTCATAACATGGTAAGAGAGAGGGAAGATTGGAATCTGTGAATCTGTGAAGAAGAAGACTCTCTTGTTCATGCTCGAGCTTTTCAGATTGCTTACAAATTCTTATCAAGCTTACTTGGTGGAAAAGCTGAAGGAATAGAATGAGAATCCTGCCCTAGCCTCCAATCAAAGGAGTCTATCGTCGTTCCCTAGCCGCTAATCGAAGGCTCATACAAGAGTCCATATCAAATTTCAAAGCCATTATGTAAGGAGTCACCTACTATTCAGATAAAGAGCCTAGCATTGAATCTCTTCTATCTGCTACCAACTGATCATGGAAAAGGGTCAAATGTCATTGGTGAAGGAGCCGCCATATCTATCCGCCATTTCATATTAAACGAAGCCACCACATGAAAGGGAGTCGCCATTTCAAAGCATCAGTGACTTAGGTCAATTAAAAGTTAATTAGTGTTTCGGCTATAATTAGATTTGAGGTTTTAGATTTTAGCCTTTAGGTGACATGAGCACTATAAAAGAGCCTCATTGCTACTGTATTCAATGACTTGAAACTAATATTGAATATCATTTTCCAATCTATCTCTGTTAAGGTTTCACACTACCTAGGGTTTTGTGCATGCTTTATTGTTCTATCTATTCATCACATTAACCTAGGGTTTCTGATATTGTGTGCTGGATTAATCTGCTGTTGTTGTTTGTAACATCCCTTCATGTATGTATTAATTCAACTGGAGAAAAACTTCAAGATTCAGCATGTACTTAAAACCCTTGCCAATGAATCTCAACTAGTCACTAAAACAGGCCAAAAAGTTCATTGTATTAATTCAACTCCATACAACAATTCAAGATTCCGCAAGTATACAGAGGCCTCACCAGTCAAAATCAACTAGTCACTAAAATGGACCAAGAAGTTCGTTTTCTGTCAAATCTTGGTCAAACTATACATGAATCAGTGAATATAGGCAAACTCAATAAATCCAGTGCAAAAAATAAACCTAGAATCTATATATGGAATTTCCAGTAAAATCTAAATTTCTTCATTTGCCAATTTTTATGCTGAATTTTTCAAGAGACCAAGCCATACCCTTGTTCTTTAGTTTTGCCAACTTGTTACCAAGTCCAAGTAGTCTGACTTTGAACTTAATCCTCTAGAAAAACAGAAAGCAGAGTAAACCCAAATTCTTCACAAGCAGAATCTTATTATATGTTAACATGGGGTTACATAGAATCTTATTCATGTTTGGATAGAATGCAATCTGATGTCATTCCTATCATGGGGGAATCCCCAGACGACAATAGAAAGGAGCAAAACTCAAAATGATCAACTACCGCCTCTCCATTCAAAAGAAGGGTTGTTATAAGGATGAGATAGCACCAATAAACAAGCATATAAATGACAATGGTTTATAAGAATCTATGTTGCACCACATTTCAAGACGGACAGATTTCTGGGATAGCTGTAAGGTAACCCCAAATTTCCAGTGAATGGGCAGAACGTGGAAGCAGAAAATATCAAAATGATAAAAGTTTAGAAATAGAGATTGTAGAACATAGACAAAAATATGGCTCAATGCAAATAGCAATTCTAAAATAAGTCCAGAAGACCTTGTATATGTGGATATTAACCTCTTCCCCCCGCTAGAAAACAAGAGTAGATATAGGGTACAAGAACCTACCAAATGTAAGAGTCAAAAATGTTGCAATTATCCCCCATTACAGAAACATACTACATAGTATTCTGGCACACACATCATAGATAATATTTGTCATGATCTGAATGTCGAACTAGTAAGTGAATTTTCTTTTGGACAACTGGTGCCACACAGGCACTGGTTTGGAAAGGGTGGGTCCAAACAAAGCCAAAATCATTGAGAGATGTCTACAAGAGGTACCGTTCGGGCCAAAACATCTAGGCCACAAATGGAAAGTCCCCCACATCCTCAGGGTCCCCTTCCAAATAGAGATATCCTGTTGAAATCACAATTCCAAAGGGTCCGTATGCTACACTAGGAAGAATGAATAGTGCATTGAACTTAAGTGCATGAATGAGATATTAATTTTGACAACAGTACTACAATTTACATCAAAATCATTATCCAAATGTTTGTCAGAAGACAAGATACTATAAAAAGTTTATGGGACAATACCATAAATCAAACAAGTGCCAAATGGGAATTATTTTAAGGTGTTTTCCTGGACAGGAAAACCACCTATATCAACTAATGATCCATAGGAAATTTAACCCTCCACAAGATCTTTGAATCCTATTCCTAGCAATCCATTATCATCCACAGTACTTCAACAACATAAATGTCCTCAAATTTGCAATAGTTAGTTTGTCTCTTATGCATGCACATGAACTTGACATTCAAAGGTCCTCTGTAAAATTTATAATCAACCTTCAATCGAGCATAGGGGAAAAAAACTGAACATTAAGCTTCAGCTTTCAAATAGTGTTCTGAATCTCTGACCATGTCCAGAAGATTTATGATTAGCAAAAGCTATCTGAGATATTTATAAACCTTCAAAAGGATCAAAAGAGAAGTCAGCTGATCTGAATTTTAAGATAAGCTGACAAAGAATATGATCAGAACGCTGAATTATTAAGCTTCAGCCTTCAAATAGTGTGCTGAATATGTCCAGAAAATTTATGATTAGCACAAACCATCCCAGACAGATACACCTTCCAAAGGATCAAAAGAGAAAACTGATCTGAATTTTAGGATCAGATAACTTTTATTTTGATCTTGAATGTTTTGATGGGCAAAGAATAAGGTAAGACAAGTAGATACTGACAATGGCATTCAATGTTGTAAGACCTTGCCCAATATTCAAAATGCCCACATGCATGTTCAAAAGTTTAATATTCAACCCTAGTGTTCATTTCATCTCATATGGAAACAGCTTAAATTGGTGTTCATGTGCTATCCCATTGTTTAAAGTTTAAACAGCAAATTTTTATTTCATCCTGGTGTCTAAACAACATGAGATGAATTCCCCAAATTTTCATATTCGAGTTTACTAAAAACTGCAGTTTCCATGAGACTGAACACATGAACACATAATTACACAATCACGACTTCTAACCCTATACTTTCCAAAATAAAAGCCTGATATCATATTTCAAAAATTTGAACGAACTCTCATAACTAAGGTCAGTGTCAGGTTAGAAACCTATGTCTGATTGACCAGACATATATGTATTGTGGTAAAAGCCCTTGGACTTCCAAGCTCATTATCTTTCTAATAAAATTTGATAATACAAATTCTCACATTGAATAACAGATGTCTTGAGAGTTTGAAAGGGGAGGAAAATAATGTCAAATGGGTTTCTTTTTTAACAACAAAGAAAAATATACTTAGGTGTTCAGAAGTTGCATTGGATCTTCTATGCTTGTCAGCTGATCTTAATATTCAAAGCAATAATGATTCTACTTACAGAATTGTTGTGACGGTAGTTATATGCCAAACAATCAAAATTGAAAAAATCTTGAGCAATGCTTTCCATAAATCTGCACTGCATACTTATACCTAAAATTATCTTAATATGTTTGTACATTGAAATATATGGAACTTCAAACTGAGAACCTACTAAGCAGTTCGCCAGAAATTTAATTTTTAAGCTTGCTAATAACTGAATCACATATTTGGCATATAAGAAAATATGTTCCAAAACTGAGACAGAGAAGAGGATATATTTGCCTGCAAGAAAATGCAACTTTTATTCATGCGTCTGACTGTTTACATCAAAGGAGCAGGGTCATTCAGAAAGTTGGCAGCCTTTATTCTTCAACTATCTTTGACAACTGTTTTATCTATTTACTATTGTTTTTCTTATTTATAGACTTGCCATTTGTATGAGAGAATGTGTGAAAACAGATACAAGGTAGAGGAGAAATTTGCAGCAAGAAAAACATAACTTTTGTTCATGTGTCTCACTGTGTTTACATCAAAAGGAGGCATTGGATGTTCAGACAATTGACAGATAGCTGTGTTTATTCATTAAAAGTCTGTAAAAACCATATTATTTATTGAAAATCGCTTTGCTTATTTACATACTTATCATGTTTTATAAATAATTTAGATATATGAATACATTGGCTTTGGGGATCATCTATGGAAGCTAACAATTTTCCAGTCCAATGGGCTAGCTCGAGTGGTTGAGTGCTTTGAGCTTCATGCAGTAGGTCTTGGGGTTGATCTCACGGGCTCGCTACCTCTGTTGCATGCCTCACTAGATGTCCCGAGCAGGTCGGGCACTGTAATACAATGGATACCATCCAAAAAATGTAGGGAAATGCTTGGGCCCTGGGGGTTTCCCAATGAGGTTTCCTTTGGAAAAAAAAAAAATGAGGTTTCCTTTGGAAAAAAAAAACTAACAATTTTCCATCCAGGCCTTCGAAACATCATTTTTTTCAATAAGCTACTTGTTGATGCCTGAAATAGAAGTTAAGCTATTGGCACTTCTCCCCTCAATGATTTGGGATATACAATAGTTGCAAAATAGCAACAAACCAATAAAGAATAATTCTGAGAGCAGTGAGAGGCAGCAATAAATTCTGTACTGCACAAAAATTCCTTAAAATAATTTCAGGCATAGTGAGCAACACTACACACATCATGGCAACAAGTTTTAGGACGACCATATTTCTTTGGTACTATTGTTCTTTCCTCTTCAACATCCCAGGAATAATGCAAAAAGGTTGTATTTCTTTGACACCAGCATTTCAAAGAAAGATGGCATTTCTGTGATCCAGTCTTTCAAAGCTCGAATACAACTTTCTATATTTTACAAAATTGGACAAGGGGAATAAATTTTCAGTTTTAACATTTTCAGCATCATAGTATATATCCTGCTTAGATAATTACACTAACTTCCCAGCCAATTAAAATTTTAAAATATCCGAATTGAAAAAGAATTATGTTACTAAATGAAAACAGATCTCTAATGCTAATTAGAAACACACAAGTTATCAGTCTCCAATAATGCAATGTTTCATTGTGCTAAAAAACTGCCTCAATGATGGACTACTGAATTTTTTATCTTAAAATAACACTCACAACTGCAATGTTATATTTCCCAAGTCACTTTGAGTCAAAGGAATAAGGGAAAGGATCATTTTTCAAATATGAGCTAACATGAGGATCTGTTCTAGAAAGGCAAGTAGCCCACATTCCCACAATAAAAAGGGATGAAACAGGATGCAACCAAAATAGCAAGCAGAATACTGAAATGGTTATGAAATGGACTTTTTATAATGAACCCGGGGAAAATTTATAGAGTAACCTGAATAGATAAAAAGAGCCAATCAATGAATTTCCTTACATTGTATGCCAACAACCAAATTGCAAGATTGCTGAAAACAGATACATCTTGAAAATTACTTTCAGCTATTGCAGTCAACAAATAAGAAGACAAGGACCAAAGCATAACTAATCATATAATCAACCTTAGAATTTAAATATCACACAGCATTTAAGTAGGGTAGACATAAAACCTTTTTACCTGAGTATCTTATTGTATACAAATCTCATAAAACAATGCTTTTACACAACCAAGAATCAAGACAGTCAACTATGACATTTTCCATTCAGTCTAAGGGCCACCCTCCTACTGCAGCAATCCCATTTCCTAACACAGAACATTTACATTTTGATGAAGATTTGGCATACCTTCATCTGTAAGTGCGAAATGGTTGAGGGTTTCCATAGAGACCAGCATTATATGTTTCCCTTTCACCATAGGCATTTGGCCTGGTGCCTTGGAAGACATCATATGAAGCTGAATATCTACTGTTTTGGCGTTCCGTGATAGAATTTTCCATATAGTGGTTATGACCACTGACACCTCCAGTAATGCTGCCATAACCAGCATTGCCAATACCATTATAACTGGAATGGCTGCGATCCAACTGCTGTTGATACTGCCTCTGCAGTGCATGTGTTTCACGGTGCATAAAGTCTTCCCATTGTTTTGCCTGCCTTACCCGAATTGAAATCATATTTTTCTGGAATGCTTCCCGTAATGCACTCAATCGCTGCAGAAGAAAACCACACTTTTATAATTTGAAAGCAAAAAACCCCATCGATAGAACAAAATTACAAATGAAAAATATCTATGTTTACATTCACAGGACTGAAAAACTGTTCAACGGAACTGCAAAACTCAACTCAAAAATGGAACAAAGGAAGCACATTCTGTTTAATTTCTTTCATAAACAAAGGAAACAAAAACCTGAAAAAAAATAACATTAAATAGGAAAGAAAGACAAAAATAGCATAAACTGATCTGAAGAGAATCAAAATTACAACAGAAAATAAACGTCAAAGGAAGCAAAAAACAAGACAAACATGTATGTATGTGAGTGCTGTAGACTATGCACGAAAGATGCAATCTACTGAAGACCAGAATATGGCCCAGAAGGCACTAGATTACAGATCTCTTTTATAGCATATCAAAGGATTGCCTAAACTTAAATGTTAAAAAACTAGCAACATCTTACAGATTAGTAATTTCTTTTGGCTAAAGGCTTCCCAGGAGGACTTGTGATGTCGGCGATATATGAGTTTAACAGAAATTACTTGTCAACAACTAGAATTGTATAATATACAGAATCTAATACATAGAAAATTGGTAGTACAATACTACCAACAACTTCATACCCATGTCAACTCACATGAGTATCAGTTAAGATATCACGGAACACACATCTTGCTTACTGATCTCTGAAATCAAATCAAGCAAAATTATATTAATATTCATTAATGACCAAAAAAGGTCAGTGAGGCTCTGAAAGTACAATTAATAATAGTAAAGTGTAATAATAGCAAAGTGTACCAAGGGTATGACCGCCTATAGACAAAAAAAGGCAGTTACAAATAAATGCCAGAGAATCCATAAAACACACCTGAGACATCTGTGGGGAATAATTACACTTGAAATGACAATGAATAGATAGATCAAAGGGTACACCATTTTACAACTCACATGAGTATCAGTTAAGATATCACGGAACACACATCTTGCATACTGATCTCTGAAATCAAATCAAGCAAAATTATATTAATATTCATTAACGACCAAAAAAAGGTTAATGAGGTTATGACAGTACAAGTAATAATAGTAAAGTGTAATAATAGCAAAGTGTGCCAAGGGTATGACCTCCTATAGACAAAATAAGGCAGTTACAAATAAATGCCAGAGAATCCATAAAACACACCTGAGAGACATCTGTGGGGAATAATTACACTTGAAGTGACAATGAATAGATAGATCAAAGGGTACACCATTTTACAACTACCATCTACAATTCCTAACTAGCTAGGTTCTAAATATCCTCCAGTTCACAAAAAAGTTTAAAAGAGATTTTTAACAAACAATATACTACTACAATGGGTCCTTTATTTGACATCATGGACGCTCCTATGCTGCTGCCTCTGGGAAACCCAATTCCGTGCAATATAACATGTTAAGGCTTGCCCTCCATAAGTTAGCCAAAATCAATTCAAAAAATACCAAAAAAGCAATTCAAAGATACCGTTTGTGATTAAAATCCATGTAAGTCAGGATCAGACCAAGGGACCAAGGATTTTATTACTTGTACTAAAATAAAATGCATATTGAATTCTTAGATTTTATATTTTCTTCAAATGATGTGATAATGTCGTTTTAAATATTAATTTTGAAACCCGTGATTTAGAGTTTTATAAGGTCAAATACTCCTTTTATTTATATAATTCAAGTTTGGGTAGTCACTACATGGGAATCAGAATGGCAGCAAATTAGATGCTGCATGTTGCTTCAAAGTCTACATTTCTCCTATCTACACATGTAGAGTAATTTATGAATAGCTTTTAATGTCAAGGGAAGATACCACTCGCTAAGAACAAACTGGGTTCATAATAACACTCTCGTAAATGCTAGTTTTTGAAGGGGCAATTCAAGAAGGTTAATCCCCCATCCATTTAAACCTGAAAACCAAGCAAAAGTCAAGATATTTATTAATAAAACAATATAAACAATAGAATAGAATAGAATAATATGAATGGTCAAGATGTATGTATTGACATTGTAGATCCTAGTGAAGGAGTGTCTTTTGATTGGCATTGTCTATATAGAGTCTAGACTACTATTAGACCTTAACAAGTTTCAGTTTTTTACGATATAGTATATTACATCTCTAAAAAGTTTATGTCCTCTAAAAATAGGTACATAGTATTAAATTAGGTACTAAACATTACAGAAAGAAAGAGAAAGAGACAATACAACATACAATACAGAAAGAGACACCACTGAAAATTCAGTCTTTTATCATATGGCATCTTACATCTCTAAAAGATTAATGTCCTCTAAGATTAGGTACATAATATTAAATTAGGAGTGCATTACTGAAAGAAAGAGAAAGAAACAATATAGCTATAATAGAGAAAGAGATACAACCGAAAGCCTAAAGATAACACCTATATATATATATATATATATATATATATATATATATAAACTGAAACTATTTCTGTTCTAAGACTTTTGCAACCATTCATTTGATGAGATAGTTCTTTCGGAATTATATAAACAGAAACTAGTAAGACACTAGTGAGACCTTAACTAGTTTTAGTTTTTTATCGTGTGGGTATATTACATCTCTAGAAAATTAATGTCCTCTAAAAATAGGCACGTCGTATTAAATTAGGTGTTAAACATTACCAAAAAGAGACACGAGTGAAAGTTCAATTTTTTATCTGGTATATTTCATCTATAAAAAATTAATGTCCATTAAAAATAGGTACATAGTATTAAATTTGGTGTTAAAGTTATTAATGAAAGAAAGAGAAAGAGACAATACAATGTCCAATAGAGAAAGAAATACAACCGGAAGGTCACACCTTTATCAAAATTATACACTAACATCTGCTGACTTTGGGGCCAAGGAGAGCCATTTGTACATTACCATCATCCCCCTTGATGACAACTTCCTTCATCAAACAAATTCCTTCATCCCAAGCATAGTTCGACATTTGCCTTTTGGGCCTCTATTAAAGATTTGGGAAGATGTGAAGAATCTGATCATTAGTGCAACAACGTTTCAAATGAATATTGCCAAATCCTCAATCAACTGTCGAAATGATAACCAATGCTGACAAAATCCTAACTGTTATGAGGTGTAGACAAGCTCTTGACAAAGAGTTCATCTTTAGAACTGTATCTCCAAAACACCTTCACACAAACATCTTTGAAATTGGCAAATCAAAGAATTTAAATAGAGTCCCACTTTAGAATTGTAGCCCCAAAATAGTTGCACATGAACCTCTTCAAAATCAACAAAGCAAACAAGTGGGATGTTGTTTCCGACAATGTCGTCAAAGAACAATCTTCAAGAAAAGACAACGACAATGCAAAAAGCATGTTGAAGCTGAAAGTGATTCTAAAAAGTTGTTATTAGAGCAAGAGTGTCCAGGATCAACAGGAATGCTTCAAACACGCAACCCAAGATACTTGACAACATGCTAATGGGATCAGATGCCAAAAGTACTCCAAGTACCACATGCAACAAGATGGTTTTTCCATCATCAAATCATTTCCTGCCATGCATATGTGAAAACAGACGCAACAAGGACAAGTTACAACAAAACTATCAACAAGAGATTGTTACTACACTCAATCAATCATCAAAAATAATGATGAGCATTATACGGTTGTACAATCGACATAAGCATACAATTTGATGTCCTCAAGCAAGAGCTCAAATTTTACCATGACCAATCATCAATCCAACCACAATTAGTCCTGATAGTGGGTACCAACCCAAAATTTGGCCATCTACACTTCTTAATTGCCAAATTGTAAGAAGCGTTATGGTAATAAGAATGTCTATAGCTACGATAAGAGCGATAATGTCTCCGATCACTATGATTGGGACATCAATATGGCTTAGATGTGGATAATGAAGTATATGGTTATAGTTTATTAGAAGGTGCAAGACCAATAGTAGCATTAGCAACAGGGTGACTTGCATCTGGCAATGAAGTCTCAACATACCTAAGGCCTAATCACTAGTCTCAACCCAAGCTCAATAGTAGTAATAATACCTTGTCCCAATGTTGCATGGAGTGGGAGCATTTTAGAGAGTCAGAGCATCGGGAGCGTCATTTTCCAAAAATCCTTGGGTGCAGAGCATCTTGGGAGCATTATATATATATATATATATATATATATATA
>CBVK0101184251.1:0-10295 GCA_900067695.1 Picea abies | reverse complement strand
CAAGAAATAAAAAAAAAGACATTTTTGAAGTCCGTGGGTCCTACGCAAGAGCGGTTGGTCACCTATCGGGAATACTCAGGGAGCGAGGTCAGGAGCGAGAGGAGGGCGTTTGGAACGCGCTCCAAAATTCTTGAGCGTGGAGCTCCCAAAATTACAAGGAGCGTCTGAAATCGTTACGGAGCACGCTCCCAGGGTCACTCCCTGGACGCTCAAAGCGCACTCTTGGGTTTAGGAGCGGGGGGGGGGCGCTCCCTGCAACACTGCCTTGTCCATGCTTACCAAGTCCACCACCAATATAACCCATATAAAGAAGCAACTTAGAACCACTACCTTTTAGTATATTTCTCAAAATCATGAGATGTTACATCAAAAAAGGGTTGAATATCTTTTTACAGAGTGTCAAGTGATTCTTCCTTCTCCCCTAATTCATCCATGGGCTTTTGACAAACAAGATCAAAGGTTTCTTCTATTTCTTCCACAACAAATTTTTTATTAAGGTCCGCATAAATTTTGAAGGGACTTGATTTTCTCATTGAATTGTTGTAGAAAATCATGATCATTCTTCAAGTCTTAAGACTCAGTAAAGAGTCTAGTATTATCAACTTGAACTAAAGAAACCTCCACAATGCCAAGTAGCGAAGTTTTCTAATGCAGTGACCTCATCATGAAGCTAAATATTAGATTCTTCCAGTTAAAGATTCTACCCATAGAGATATGTATTAGCATTTTGTAGTACAACAAAGCAATGGAAGGATGATGAACACGCACAGCTTCAAAACTCACTGGATAAAAAGGCCTTATTATCATCTCAAGGGCAATTCTATTGTTGATTGGGAAAAGTAAGCTCCTTGATTTAATTCTAAATATCCACCAACTATTTACCACGTTGATCTTCAAAATACCCTAGTTTACCACAACCCCTACAAAGTTTTCACCTCTTCTTTCCTTTCCACTTCAATTGTGCTTGAAATTGAGAATCCTTTTAGGTATTACTGATGCACTAAATTTTGGTTTTGTTTATGTTTCCCTTTGGCTACATGAGCCTTTTGTTAGGAGCCAAAATTTGTCTGGTAGCATTACTTTTGTCATGGGATTCGATATTTTCTATAATGCCTTAATTGATTTTGTTTATGTTTCCTTTTGGCTACATGAGTTTTTGCTAGGAGCCTATCCTACCTATAGTTAAATTTGTCTTGTTCTTTAATCAGGGCATTACAAAAAGTACCAAAATCCATGGAAAGAGTAATGCTACCAAACAAACCCTTCATAGTCCAAATATTCGAAACAAAAGCCTCATATGGACCATGTAAGATACTAGAGGATGATTTAATTAGTTAGTTATCCTTATTTTGAAGTCAGTGCCACACTCCTTCAGTTAGAATCACGGTACTTTGATTTGAGCCAGCTAATCTTCAATTCATTTGAATCCCCCAGTATCAAATTGCATCGGTTGTTGCTCAAATAGAATAACCCGAGCCTCATAATGTTAGGAGAATTGCTTTTGAATTGTTCTTGGAGAACTCATTCGATACATACATGCCTATTGAGTCCTTCAGCTTCAACTCTCTTATGAATCCATTTTCCCTTTTCAATATCATCCTTAGATTCATTTTCATCTTCTTTGGTGTTGGCGTGGGCAAAGTGCCCTGCTCAACAGCGAGAGTTCTTCCCAATGTAAAGTCCAAATTAGACTTCACTTTGTTTGGAATAGGGAACCTATCCGAATTCTGGCCTGGCAACCATCACGATTGAATATGAAATGAAGGGTGGAATGCAAAACCCAAAATGCTCTTAATCTATATGTAGAGTACAATCCTATTCTACCTATCCTAGGTAGGAGTGTATTTTAACCAATGTTGTATATCTCGTCTCGGGGAAAGTATCGGCAAGGGTCTGGAATGTAACTTCTCGATGACATTTGCAGAAAATATCGAAATATCTCGAAAAATGTCGCATGACAGGGGTCTAACTCGGAATATCTCGGAATGTTTCGAATATATCGAATATGTGTTTAACTCGGAATTTATTGGAATATCAGCAATATATCAGAGACAGATACAACTCTGATTTTAACCAATGAATACAAGATTAGTTATATATTTTTGTTAGAATTTCAGGGACAAAAAGCTATCCAAGAAAACAATAGAAACATATATATATATATATGAACAAAATTGAATTCATTTTCATCTTCTTTGGTGTTGGTGTAGGCAAAGTGCCCTGCTCAACAGCAAGGGTTCTTCCCAATGTAAAGTCCAAATTAGACTTCACTTTGTTTGGAATAGGGAACCTATCCGAATTCTGGCCTGACAACCATCACTATTGAATATGAAATGAAGGGTGGAATGCAAAACCCAAAATGCTCTTAATCTATATGTAGAGTGCAATCCTATTCTACCTATCCTAGGTAGGAGTGTATTCTAACCAATGTTGTATATCTCGTCTCGGGGAAAGTATTGACGAGGGTCTGGAATGTAACTTCTCGGTGACATTGGCGGAAAATATTGGAATATCTCGGAAAATGTCGCAAGACAGGGGTCTAACTCGGTATATCTCATAATATTTGGAATATATCGGACAGTTGTTTAACTCAGAATTTATTGGAATATCGACGACATATTAGTTATATATTTCTGTTAGAATTTCAGGGACAGAAAGTTATCCAAGAAAACAATAGAAACATATATATATATATATATATATATGAACAAGATTGAAAAGAAGAAAAGTTTGTTATTGCATTACTATCTACAACCGCGTATCCATTATCTCAAAGCAAACCAAGAATTGTAACCTTCATACAAAAAAATATATAATGGAAAGATATAGTCTTATAGTGAGCCCAATAAGAGCATAAGCACCAGAAATAATTCTCTGCACACACATTACTAGACACCAATGCTCCTCCAAAATTGGTCGTGAGGGCTTCTTCTCATTAAAAAATTATAAAAGAGTTTTAAAAGTATCAACAGTCAAAAGCCCTTTACACAGTTAATCGATTCTCTTTTATAGCTTTTCAATTCATAATTGTCTTGTGACTTCTTCGCTTACTTTCTTAGCAGTTATGGATTTTTCTGTTAAATTCTTGAAACCCAGCAATCAGAAATTTTAAACCAATAATTTAACAACTCATAATTTAATCTACTGCTGATATAAACTCTGTAAACTATGCAGAAAATTTATAGCTGAGTTTTGACCATTAAAATGCACAGCGGAACATAAACAGCACACACAATTGAACACATACATTTCTGGGCAATGCTCCTGGAAAAACCCCGAAAGGAAAACCAGTAAGTGAGAGGATTTTATTGGCTTCAGAGGAAGAAAATAATTACAGCAGCTAATGATTTTATTGGCTTCAGAGGAAGAAAATAATTACAGCAGCTAATTCAGAAGTTTCTTATAGCCCAGCAAACTAGGCCTGCTTTTTCGGCCCTGCTTTTTCGGCCCAAATTTGTCTTTACTAAGGTTGTAGTCGACCATTTGCTTTGTCATCTAAGTTAACCACACCTCATGTCGACAAGAAATCCCTATGATGCGCCTAAAGATTAATTGTTCAAAAGCAACTTCAAAGGACACTAATTCCTTGGGCATGGGGCCCACACCTCTATTGAGCGTACTAACAAATGAATTAATCAAATTAATTTCCTTGGAAGGGTTTGCAATATGCTCTTTTAGGGCCTCCTTTGAGATCCTCGGGGTTATTTTGATTGCAATCCCTTTGCCTCTAATGATTTNCANGGGGGTTATTTTGATTGCAATCCCTTTGCCTCTAATGATCTCCATCAATTCATTCAAAACATATGTCATTGGTTGTGGTGAGCCCGCGTCCACGATTGGAGGAGACAACATATTTTTATCACCTTTTCTGCGGCAAGGTGCAAGCATTGTAGTTATTTACAGAGGCAATAAGATAAGATAAGATAATTTTATTAATGTCTATAAAATGACCACAATGTAGTTCAATGGGACTAGAGGATATATCTATTGTGAGTACAATGTGGGAGTGCAAAAGCAGCTTTCGTATAAGAAAACAAGAAAACTGAAAGTAGAGTCTAGGTAAATATCCGACTAGGCCAAGCCCTGGGTCTAGCTAAAACCAAAACTAAAGTGTATATAACAATATCACAAGTGCGGTGATAGAAAGTGAGAGTGTCCATGGTAGGATTTGGACAGCTCAATACTATTCGAGAGAGAAGTAACTAAGGATGAAGCCAACGAGGTCAATGTCTCCTGGATATGATGATCGGTGGTCAGGGGGGCAACGAGGGTTGCATTGGCTCACTGTCGAAGTCCTAGAGTACCGGAGGGGAATCCGGATGTATGACCTTGGGGGGGATGTAGGAGCGAGGAAGCTCTGTTCTCCTAACATTTGAGGCCGAAGAAAAGAAGTTCTGAATAGATCTTTGACTGCTCCGCTGGAGCTGAGAGGCAATCCGATGAGTGTGAGGTGTCCTGTTCTGAATCCATCTGAGGTTAAAACCTCTGTCGCTATGAGGATGTGTGGTTGGATGGATGGTCCTAAACCTTCGGACCAGTCTCAAACATATCGTTCGATCTCCCACGGGGGAGGCTGAGGGGGGACCTAAGGTCTCACCCTTCTACGATCCAGATTCCAAAGTACTCTGGAACTAGGACTGTTGTTTGTTGATCCGATCTGATGGAAGGGCCTAGAAATATGAGGTAATCCTCCTAGTCTGCCTCAGGTGAGGGTGGCGTGCAAGAGTTGGGATCTATGACTGAGAATCTCCCTGATAAAAAAAGTTAGGCACCTATGATCCTGATATTGTTAGAAAGTAGAGAGGGAGCCCCTTGAATCCCTGTAGAAGCAATAGTAACATCCTCTAATCTCATAGTACATAGGGCACCGGAAAATGAGATGTCTCTCTATCTCTGGCTCCTACATGTGACACACTGGCAAACCCTATCAAAATGTGGGAGATGGTGATCAATCTCCACTCTAAGTAGGTGAGAACCAACCTGGAGCTATCCTAGAGGGATCCTAAGCGAATGCATCGAATGTTTGTACATGTATGGGGGTTGGACAATGATACCATCCTGTAGCTCCAAAAAGTGCTCTAAGTAGAATGAGATCTTCAAGCCCAGGCTCGTCGGGGGTGAGATCCAAGTAATATGAATATATAGTCTGTATTTGTCCTCTCAGATGTCTCGGTTCACGATCTGTCTAATCAGCAAGAGATGAACCGGCGCATCCAAGGATCACCTGAAGGGGGAAAGGTGCTCTAGGGAGATGGTCATCAACTGGAAAAGTCGGGATGCCTATGAAAACCAACCTCATGTGCGGCCTATGGAGTGATCTGAGGCGAGGGCCTCTGAGGAGCAAAGTACAATATAGGGGTACCGCTCTCTCCTGGTAGCAAAGTCCCTAAAGGATCTGACTCTATGGAAAAAGGAGATCAAGTGAAAGACAACCTCAAGGAAAAATGGTTGGACGCCGAACTCTACCTGAATAATGGGATGTGGAACTGTACATTTGCATCTGATGATGTGTCTGAGATGCAAGGTCTGAAAATCACCTACATGAGGTAGAGTTTGGAGGAAATGTTCTGAAACTGACCTTGGAAGCATTGTCCCTTGATGAGGGCTAGGGACCCATACCCTTTGTAGAGTCGAGGTTGGAGGGCTCGCCACATACCAAAACATGGCCCCATGAACTGAACCCCCTGAAGTAGAAGTGTAAGTTTGTGATAGGTCGCTTTGATGTATTGAAGATCATGACCTTGGTTTTACCCAAGGTGACTGTCAATTGTCGAAGGTCACAGAAACAACTAGCTAGGGCATCAATCTACCTCTGTAAGCCCTCAAGAGTAGAGGCCAACAAGATTAGGTCTTCTGCGAACAGGAGCAAGGAGATCAACACCTGATGAAGGAGACAACCATCTCCATCCGAGATGTGATCGTGGAGGAAAGACTCTAGCTCATCAATATAGATTCCAAAAAGCATAGACAAGAGGGGGCATCCCAGCTTTACCCTAATGGTACTATTAATAAAATCGAAGAGAACGTGAGCCACCTGAGACGTCCCAAAACTAGCTCATACAATCTCATGATGGTTGCTAGGAAGGTCTCTGATATCTTGATGTTGCAAAGTCTCTGGAATAAAGCCTCTTGTGGTACTATGTCAAAAGATTTTCGAAAGTCTACAAAACAACAGTAAACCCTCCAAGAGTGATGACGAGCCTCCTCAATAATGACTCTGAGCGTGAAAATGTGATCAGTCATCTGGTAATCCAGGCGGAAACTAACCTATCCCTTAGTTCTAAGATGGTGTCTCTCCAAATCATCAAAAATTCGCTAATACAGAGTTGTAGCATAAAGTTTGGAGAATGTATGTCCCATCATGATAGCCCTGTAATTGTCTGGATCGAAAATACTCTCTGATTTGTGAATAGGGTGAATGATGTGCTTCATCTTGAGATCAACGACTGTGACTTCATCTCTCGTTGAGATGACTTAAATCACTTAAGTCACTCAACTTTATAAAAAAGTCACTTTAAGTCATTAAATATAAAAGGCACTTCATAAAGTTACTATCTAGAGAGGGTCGTTCGAACACTTCCACATGCTAGGCACCGCCAATGCAGAAGTACCTGTCCGAACTACCCCAAAAATTAACACTCCCTCTTAGCGAGGAAGGTACTTCTGGAAGAGCCTACTCCTGGATCAATCTATGACCTCGTCAAATCTGTTGTTGTTGTAGGCTCCCTCTGAATTGGAAAACCCTCCTGTTACCTCTACTGCACTCTGATTTGATAACCTGCTCTCCTCATCCATCAATGTCAGTTCATAGCAGCTAACAGTCATGGATGAAGCCACTCATCCACTAGACTCAGCCATTGACACTGATCTTTGATCCAAGATCCCCTTGGACCCCATAACAGGTTGTCCCAACAACTTGAACAACATACCCTCCCTGATGCCAAGCCTCACTGTTGAATCCAAGGTCGCTCCCTTTGAACATATGAGCACATGTCCATCCTCAAACATCATTGCATACCCCATATCCTCCAGGGCTGATACTGAGAGCAAATTTACCTTCAGCCCTGGGACATACATTACTCCTACCACCTCTAGAGAAACTCGTGACTCTAGCTAGAATATGACACATCCAATCCCCTTCACTGCATGCATGGTATGCATCCCACTCTTCACATAGCAATCCGAGTCTTTCTCTGAAACACTAAGGAACATCAACCTCATTCCCGGCACATGGAAAGATGAGCCACTATCCACAACCCATCCCCGAACTAAAAGAATTTTCTGCCTGGACTTTCTGCTCAATTCCCTGCCCAAGGCTACCCGCAGCCTTCTACTATTGCTCGGATCCTTTCCTTGGCTTCCTGGAGCCTCCTTAGGTGCTACCTAGCTATCTCAGCCTACTACCCAGGCTGCCTACACATTGCCCAAAAATTTTGCTCGTTGCCCGAAAAATTCTAAGGATGCCCTAAAATTTCTGAGCAGTTTACCTGCTACCTGGGTGTTACCTAGACCTACCAGGGTTGACTGATGGCTCTGTTGGGCTGCCTAAGATCCTGGTCCTCTACACTGACTTGGTTGTCCTATTGACAGCTCGTTGTCCTGCTGGCCTAGCGGTTGTTGTGTTGGTCGCTCCTTTGCTCATCCTCCCCTTCTTTGCACGCTGACAGTACAGTAGTGGCGGCTGCAATTTTTCTTAAGTCAACCCAACCTCTATTGCAGCTGGCGACTCCTAGTTGCAACTTGTTGTCGTGCCTAAGCGGCTGGTCCTCAGCCTCTGCCCATGACTACTCCTCAACCTCCACGTTGTTTCCACCTCAGTCGGTTGATCTTAGCACTTGCCACTCCTGTTGACTGTGCACGCCCCTGAACCCCCTACTACAACCTCTAATCACTAAGCCCATCAACCCCTGCACGTAACTCTTCCTCGGTTGCTCCGGCGACTATAATAATTTCAACGACTCCTTCCACATATCGACCCCGCGTCCGCAGCTGGTTCACTGTCAATCCTTCTCCGCGTGGCTACAACTTCTACGACCTTCACACAACACGATACTCACCTCAGCCACCCATGCACTTAAATCACTTAAGTCACTCAACTTTATAAAAAAGTCACTTTAAGTCAATAAATATAAAAGGCACTTTATAAAGTTACTATCTAGAGAGTGTCGCTCAGACACCTCTGCATGCTAGGCACCGCCAAAGCAGAAGTACCTATCCGAGCTACCTCAAAAACTAACACTCCCTCTTAACAAGGAAGGAACTTCTGGAAGAGCCTCCTCCTGGATCAATCTCTGACCCCATCAAATATGTTGTTGCTATAGGTGCTCCCTCTGAACTGGAAGACCCTCCCTGCTACCTTTGTTGCACTCTAATCTGATAACATGCTCTCCTCATCCATCAATGTCAAGTCATACCAGCTAACAATCTTGGATGAATCCACTCATCCACTAGAATCAGCCACTGACACCAATATTTGATCCAAGATCCCCTTGGACCCCACTACAAGATGTCCCAGCACCCTGTACAACATACCATCCCTAAGNNNNAAGCACCCTGTACAACATACCATCCCTAAGGTCAAGCCTCATTGTTGCATCCAAGGTTGCTCCCTCTGAACGCATCCTCGAAAATCACTGCATACCCCATATCCTCCAGAGCTGATACTGAGAGCAGATTAACCCTCAGCTCTGTTACAAATAACACCTCGGCCACCTCCAGAGAACCCCCTGAGTCTAGCTAGAATCTGACACATCCAACCTCCTTCACTACATGCCTAGTGCACGCCCCCACTCTTCACATGGCAGTCTGAGCCCGTCTCTGAAGCACTAAGGAACATCAACTTCATTCCCATCATATGGCGAGATGAGCCAATGTTCACAACTCATCCCCAAACCAAAAAAAAAGTTTATTGCCCAAACTTGTTGCCCAGTCCCACTACCTGCAGCCTTTTTGGGCGTTGCCCAACTATCACAGCTTACTACACAAATTTCCAACCCTCTGCCCAAGCCACCTGCCCAGGGAAAGTCAACCTAATTCCCATCATATGGCGAGATGAGCCATTGTCCACAACTCATCCCCAAACTCAAAAAAGATTTACTACCCAGACCCCTACCCGAGGCTGCCAACCACCTCCTACTGCTACCCAGGTCCTTTTCGGTGCTGCAAGGAGCCTTTCTGGGCGTTGCCCGACTATCTCAGCCTACTGCCCAAATTGCCTGACCTCTGCCCAGAGCACCTGCCTGTTGTCTGAGGCTACCCAACTGCTGCTCAAAAATTTCTAGGCAATCTGCCTTCTACCCGAGCTAACCTAGATTGCCCGACTGTCTGTTGGGTTGCCTGATGCCTGTGACCCCTGCTACTGACTTGGTTGTCCTTGTTGGCAGTCTGTGCATGGCCCAACTGGCAATTGGTTGTGGCGACTCCTTGGTTGGCCGCTTGTTTGGCGATTGCCTTATACTACACCCAGGGCCTTGTTCTTTGTTGGCGTCCATTACCTGTTGGCAGTTGTTGTCTACGATTTTCTTTGCGGCCTATTACACAACACGCGACTCCTTCAGAACCTCGACAATTCTCCTCTACCAACCTAGCTCTTTGCTCCACCCGACCTCACCTCAGCTCATGTCGACGTTCCTCCGGCTGCCGGTACATGTCTGTCGTCACTTCCGCTGTTGTGGCAGCTGCCATGGTGGTTGTTTGTTGCAAGTTGTCGGCTCCTAGCTCCATCCGCACGACCAACGACCTGACCAAACCTCTTGCCAGCTCCTAGTAGTTAACCAACATGCGAACGACGCTCAACTCCCTGCCCACGCAACTCTGCTACTACTCAACCTGGCAGTTGTCCCTTACTTGCGTGCAACAGTTGTAGTAGTTGTTCCCTCTCAACCTCAGCCTGCAAAATTTTGCAACCCAATTTTACTGGTAGTAGACTCAGTCCAACCACAACTGCCCGATCCACTATGGCTATCAGAACCCAATCTTTAGTCAGTCGAATCTCCTTCACGTAAGCCAATCCGTACACAGCACCATGTCTCCCAGCTTCCACGATTTCTTCAGCCCGTGTCTCCCAGTTGGAGACTGGAGCAACCACTTCCTCCTCTTCTATCGTCGACTACACCCACTATTTTGCCTTACTTGTCGTCACCATTTCAACTCACGACCTACTTTCCTGCCTTCGTCCATAGTTGTACACGTATCTCTATCGGTCGCTATCTCTCCCACGGACCGCCCGTTGTTGTCACTTGTCAATTCAAGCCTCCATGCTACTGCCTCCAATACTCGATTTGCAGCAAACATAT
>CBVK0101184210.1:0-11109 GCA_900067695.1 Picea abies | reverse complement strand
GAATTTATCCTGGGAAACCCAACCTTGGGAGAAAACCCAACAACCTTTCTTATAAAAGAATCAATTCAAGAGTTTACAAGTTTATCACCATCAAAATAGAATAAAATATATCAAAGAGTCACTTCCCAAGACTAGTGCAGCTCCCAAGTGGTATCCCACAAGATAGAATACCAAGAACTTCAAGTTGCAACGAATTTTACCCCAAATAAGACTCCCTGACACTTGTGCCTTCTTTATTGATTGGGAGATGAGTTAGTGAATGTGTCAAATGAAATGAAATGAACCTTTATTTATATTTGTCAAGTCACTTGACTTTTTCATGTGGGGCTGAATTCTCTTCCTAGGTCTTCAATTTTACTTTATTATTTTTTGTCTTTTACTTGTGGAGGCTGACTTCTCTTCTTGGGTCTTCAATTGCTTCACAGGGATTGTTTAATGGTAATATGGGCATCATATTGTCTTCTTGACACTTATTGTTTTCTAGAAAGGTTGTGGTATATGTAATATTCTCTATCATGAACCTAGTTGATGTTTTCATTTCCCACATAATACGTCGAGTATTTGTCAGTCCTTTTCAAGTCACATGATCAAGGATGGAGACTACACTTGGGCCATTCTCCTTAGCCAAGTCATATTTCAATCTGAGGATAATATTTTCTTGATGCTAATACATGGAGAACATCAACGCCATGGTCCATTCTCCTTATCCAAGTCACATGGCCATATGAGGAGAATGTTTGCCTAATGCATATGTGCCTCGAGTATTTGTCAGTCCTTGTCAAGTCACATGGTCAAGGATAAATACTATTATTGGGTCATTCTCCTTAGCCAAGTCGCATGGCCAATATGAGGAGAATGTTTTCTCGATGCTTCCCAAAATATCAACACTCCCTCTCAGTGAGGAAGACATTCTACATCACACCAAGATTGTCCCTGAAATATTTGAACTTCACCTTTGATAGAGGTTTGGTGAGAATGTATGCAATCTACTCATATGTGGATATGTACTAGAGCTTCACTGCTCCCTTTTGTACCATGTCTTGGATCAAGTGGTATTTGATCTCAATATGCTTCGACCTGTCATGAAATATTAGATTTTTTGAAATCTTGACACAACTTTGGTTATCACAATGTATCAAGGTTGTCTCTAGTTGTTGATAAAATAATCATGCAAGTAGTTTTCGAATCCATACTACTTCACGAATTGTGACACTGGCTGCGATATACTTATCTTCTTTTTTACTGAGTGCTACACAAGTCTGCTTCCTATTAATCTAGGATATCATAGTTGATCCTAAATTGAAGAAGCACCCCAAGGTGCTCTTTCTGTCAACTACACTCCTTTCCCAGTCAAAATATTTATATCCCTGCAACTTCACTTCACCACCTAATGCATATATGAGGCCATATCAAATTGTACCATGTAGGTACCTCAACACATGATTTGTTGCAACCCAATGGTAGTGTCTCATCTCTACCATCAACTATATCAAGGTGTTTACTACAAAGCAAATTTCCATCCTGGTGTTAACCAGGTACATCAAGGATCCAATCAACTACATGTACATAGTGGGATCCACAAAATTTGTGTCTTAAGTATAATCACTCAAATTCTTCAGATGTGTCTCCATAGGTGTAGCCATGGACTTGAAATCCATCATATCTAATCTACACAAAATCTCAATTGTATATTTTCCTTGTCCAAGGAAAATCTCGCCTGGTCTCTACCATACCTCCAATCCCAAGAAATAGTGCATCAAGCCAAGATCCTTAATCTTGAATTCTAAGGTTGACTCTATCCTACACCTGATAATGATCTAGTATGCTCTCATGAGGAACATATCATCAAGATATAGCACCAATATAAAGGGATCTCCATCAACAGTCTTTTAGTAAAGGCTAGGATCTGCATCACTCTTGTTGAACCCCAAGCTCATCAAGTATCAATCAATCCAGGAGTACCATGCTCTAGGTGCCTACTTAAGTCACTACAACACCCTATTTAATCTACACACATGGGATTGTTGATGTTTGTGGTAGCATCAGATAGTTATTTTTTCACAGGTCTATGTGTCTAGATGTGTGGAGATTGTCCAGATCCTTCTACTCTTGAATTCACTATAGTTAAAGGAATTATTAAAGTAAATTGTTTTTATTAATTAATTATGTAATTATTTATTTGAGTTATTTATGATACATGCTAAAAGTACTTAGCATGAAGCATGTAATCTAAATCTCAAAGTGAGTGTGAGAACTAATCTCAATCGTAGATCACTTTGGAGATTATAAATATATTGTAACTAATGATTATAAAATCAAGGCTAGGGTGAAGGAGAAAGACACTTGATTTACAAGGTGTTGAGGGAGTCAACATAGAGTATCGGATCACAAAGGAAAGTGGTTCAAGATCTTGTATATGTGAAGAAGGACCTTCATCTAGAGATCATATAGGTCAAGGAGAAGAGAGAAAAGAGGCATATGCAGGTGGGTTTCAATAGAAGGAAGCCACAACAGAGTGTTGGAATGTACAGATCTTTCCATACAGATTTTTCGTACACATCCATGAGCCATAGAGGAGATAGTCACACACATCCATGGGTCTCAATGGGAAAATTAATGGATATTTGTGAGTCACAGAAAGGAAGTCGTAGATGCCTAGAAAAGTGCACCATATTTGATTGTACAGTAGGTCATCCCTTGCCAGGTTAGTCTGTAGTTGTATTTCTCTCAGTGGGCCATTATCCCTATTATGGGAGCCTTGATTTTAGCATAATAAAATCGTTCCCAACATTGGTTTTCCCTATGGGGTTTTCCAAGGGGTATTTACACAAAAATTCTGGTGTTCACGTGTGCTTGATTTGGTTTCCTAGTTTATGCTTCTGCTGCATGATATTGAGTTTAATATTTCAGTAGTGTATTGTTGTTTTGTGAGTTGCTAATCTGATTTTAGTAAGAAAATCACTAGATAACAAAGTACCTAGGTGCTGGAGTAATAATTTTGACATGGTATCAGAGCTCATGCTCTGAAGGGAAGCTAGATTAGTACAAAGGCAGTTTCAGTAGGGTGGTTTGCTGAGCAATGGTAGGAGGCCAGGTAGTCAACAAGGAGATCTCAAATAGGTGGAGAAGGACTTCCATCTAGATATCTGAGCCACATGAGAACTCATAGATAGAGAAAATAAGGACTTTTTCTCACATAGATCTTAGCATGGGGTGAAGAAGAAATTTCACCTAGAGAACTATTCAGTCCAGAGGAAAAGAGAAGTTGACCGGGAAACAATAGAGGAGTTGTAGGTACAAGGTCGTACATCAACAACAAAGATGCTTGGTTCTAGGTATTGGTTGTTTCTTAGTGGACAAAAAATACAAATAAAATGAGATAGTAAGATCTCATAGAGTGGGTGGAGGAATTTTGTCCAAGTGTGTAGGGCAAGGTTCGAGGAAAGGAGCACAGGGGAAAAAAGGGATATAGCAACCAATAAAATTAAAGGAATCATATTGAGGTAGGATATTTCTTGCATTGTATTATTCCTTGGGTGGACCATTATCCTAGGAAGGGAGCCCGAGATTTTATTTTAATAAAATCAACTAGAGCTAGAAGCACGTGAGCTATTCAATAGTCTAACGAAGGACTCAGGGACCCATGTGGAGCTTGGTGATGATACCAAGTATGTAATGAAGGGGAAGGGAACTATCATGTTATAACTTGAGTTAGGAGCTTCGTTAGAGGCCTAAGATGTGATTTATGTACCAAAACTGAAGAACGACTTTCTCTCAGTTTCAGTTTTGGAGGACATGGGTTTTGCAGTTACTTTTTAGAAAGGGAAATTACTCATATGTTCAGAGGGAGCTAGCCATGACACAACAATGAGGATTGGTGTCAGAGAGGGCAGGTTATACAGGTTGTAGGGACAACCTATAAGAGGATCCAAGGGAATATTGGATCATGGATCAATGTCAGTTATAGAGGATAAGGAGCATGAGGCTTCGAAGGGTGAGCATAGTTGACAAAATTCCAGTGTGCGGAGTAAACCTTCAGATGGGAAGAGGGAGTTATCCCCTTCCAGTTCTGTCAAGAGACTAAGTTGGTATGAGATGACATTGATGGATTCTTAGGAGCAAGAATATTCTAGAAGAACATTGAGGGAGAGCATACCTTCAACGAAGTTTTCAAATTTTGTGGCATTGATATGTAGCGTCATCGATTTCGAGACTTCCAGTATTCAGGGAGAAGCTAACTAAGAGGGTTTGAGGAATGCCAATATGCAGGATAATGTGTCTGACATTGTGCCAGAGTCAGAGGTAGAACCAATTCCAGATGGTTCTTCAGGAAATACCTTCCTTGCTAAGAGGGAGTGTTGATGTTAGTGGTAGCATCAAACATTTATTTCCGCACAGATCTATGTGTCTAGATGTGTGGAAATTGTCCAAAGCCTTCCACTCTTGAATTTACTTTAATTAAAGGAATTATTAATGTAAATTGATTTTATTTAATTATGTAATTAATTAGTTGAGTTATTTAAGAAACATGCTAAAAGTACTTAACATGTAGCATGTCATATATATCTAAAGTGGGCGTGAGAAGTAATCTCAACCACAAATCACTTTCGAGATTAGAAAAATATTGTAACTCATGATTATAAAAGCAATGCTAGGAGAAGGAGGAAGACATTCACACAGATCACAAAGAAGGACCTTTGCTAGTGTGGAGTCTCCAAGGTCACTCTCAAAAGTAGGGAAGGACTTATGCTCGAGTGCTTGGATCTTGAAGGAATGTGATTCAAGAGGACTAAGGACAAGACATTCACACATAGATAGCAAAGATGAACTTTTTCTAGTGTGGAGTCATTCGAGAGTGTAGAAGCAAATAATGACTTTTTCTAACACTTGACAGGTGTTGAGGGAGTCGACAAAAAGTATTGGACCTTTGAATAGGTGAAGAAGGACCTTCATCTAGAGATCATACAGGTCAAGGAGAAGACAATGACTTCTTGCCTTTCTACTAGCACCATAGCGAGGACTGCTTGGTTCTTGGATAGTGGTGCATCTCATTATATGACAGTGGCACAGTTGCTATTTAGCATTCTGACAGAGAAGGACGCAAAGGTTCATGTGGATCTTGGTGATAATGTCAGGTATGTAGTGAAGGGAGAGGGAACAGTTATCATTTCACTGTTCCATAACACGTTTCATTGTTCCATAACAGTGGTCATTAGGGTTAGAGAGGGAAGTTTATACAGGTTTCACAGAAAGCTTGTTTAGTGTTTGGTACACAATAGTGACAACCTATGTGATTTGTGGCACATGAGGTTGGTACACCTACACTATAGGGCATTGTCGATTCTGAGGAAGATTTTTACAAGTCTTTCGAAGTTCAGTATTGAGCAGTAGGGAGTGTGCAGAGGGTGTGCACTTGGAAAGAATGTCAAATTGAGCAGTAGGGAGTGTGCAGAGGGTGTGCACTTGGAAAGAATGTCAAGGTTGATTTTCCAAGAAGCAAGAGTAGGTACAAGGGGATATTGGATCTTATCCATTCATATGTGAGTGGGTTTATGTCAGTAGCATCATTAGAGGGATCATCATACAATGTGACATTTATTGATGATTTTTCCAAGAAAACCTTGATCTTCTTTATGAATACCAAGGATGAGGTATTTAGTTGGTTCAGAGAGTTCAGATCTCAGGTAGAGAACCAGACATGGATGAATATTAAGGTATTCAGATTAGATAATGGGGGAGAGTACAATTCCAATGACTTCAATGATTTCAGCAAGAAGGAAAGTATCAAGAGGGAGATGATAGTCTCATACAACCCTCAACGGAATGGGGTTGCAAAGAGAAAGAATCATACCATCATTAGTTCTTCCAAGGCTATGATACATTATCGGGATTTGTCTATGTTTTTTAGGGATGAGGCATGTAATACAACGATGTATGTGCAGAACATGAGTCCTCACAAGATATTGGGGGACAAGACTCTGGAGGAGGCATTCTCAGGAGTCCTCACAAGATATTGGGGGACAAGACTCTGGAGGAGGCATTCTCAGGGGTGAAGCTAGAGATAGAACATTAAAGGATCTTTGGTTGTCTATTTTGCATCCATTTTCCAGTGGACAAGATAATGAAGTTGGAGCCTTCGGGACAGAAGGGTATATCTGTGTGGAATAGTGATACCTCAAAGTCTTACACAATATTTATTCTAGTGCAAAGGAAGATAGTTATTATCATATATGTGAAGTTTGAGGAGAACTTAACATCTAGGAGTACTCAATAGCCATCAACAGTGACAGAGGAAAAGGAGAAGCAAGCTCTGAAGGATGACCAGTAGTCAGGAATTTAGACTTCAAGTGGACAGGAGGATTTATCCTCTTTCATCCATGTCAAGAGACCTAGATGGCTAGTACAGACATTGATGGATATTGGTAAGGCTCCTAGGAGTGTGGTCAGAGAGCATAGGACTCCGAAGAATTTTCTAAACTATATGACACTTATGAGTAGAATCATTTATGTTGAGCCTTCCCATTTCTAGGAAGCAACATATCATCATGTATGGTGGGATGTCGTGGTAGAGGAGTACCTCTATGATGAGGAATGATGTTTTGGACATAGTGTCGAGACTAGAGGGGAAGTCAGTTGTGTGTTCTAGGTGGCTCTACAATATCAAGCATGTTGTAGATGGTATCATAGAGAAGTTCAAGATGAGTTTTATGGTGATAGGGTTATCCCATAAATAGGGAGTGGACTACGAGGAGATATTTTCTCCAGTCGCCAGGTATGCTTCTATTCAAGCTGTTATTTCTATTGCTTTAGTTATGAAGTGCAGGACACATCAGATGGATGTGAAAACAACATTGCTCAATGGGATCATTGAGGAGGAAGTATACATAGACCAACCTTAGGGATTTGAGCTACATGGGAGGGATTCTCATGTGTGTAGGCTTAAGAAAGCCTTGTATGGACTCAAACAAGTACCTAGGGCATGGTATTCCAGGATTGATGTGTTAAAATATTCAATGTGTTTGTTTGAACATAAACAATATTACAATATTTTCACCCAACCATAGGCACATAGCCACCCACGAGCACGATAACCTTTGCTAGATAGAATGATTCTGGAAGTAGCACTAGAACCAACATATAACCAAGAGAGCACATCTTTCTCCAAAGATAGTGCACCAGATAGAAAGTTTCAAAACCACAGAACAAGAACAATACTCAATTTTAGCAGTTGCAGTTGCACTTATCGAGAATACCACCAATAATGTCACCAAGAATATCATAATACCACCAAGAGATACTAGAAGGTAGGGCGCATATCTTAGGCTATATAGCGCTAGAGAGAGAGAAACAAATAATCACCCCAGAAAGATCCACCTTCCATTCTTGTGGTTGCAGATCCAAACTTGCACTATACTTGAGAGAGTGAGTCAGGTGAGTGAATCCAAATGAGCTCAAGATCCCTCTATTTATAGTGCTCCTTGTCACTTTTCTAGGTTGACTACTCTTTCTGGAGGACAATACTTTAATATTATTTATTTTACTAATTTGACTTGTCTTCTAGGGTTCTTACAGATCTTTTTAGAATTTCTCTAGCTTCCAAAATATTCTATTCTAGTCAAAGGTTACACATGGAGGTTGATACCTCCCACAACTACCATAATATAAACACTCCCTCCTAGATAGGGAGGTATTAACTGTAATGGTCTCAAACACATCCATCCATTTCACATGGTATGGTCAAGGCTCACATAGTCTTGCAAACAATTCTACAAGTAGCATCGTCATAGCCACATGGGTTATCTCATTATCATGTAGATCAAGTCACGAGCATAATTATCATTTTCCATCTAGCTGAAAATCACCTCCAACACTACTGGTTGGCACACAAGGCTAGAAAACACCTTCAACAATACTGGTAGTTTCCATGGAAATCATGTAGTAGCACACAGTTACTACAATGCCATCCAATATATCACAACAGTTTCAATCCATAGTAGTACACAAATACTATCTAGTGGTACACAACCACTCCTTGTATCACACAGTTATTGTCTAGTGACACAGAATCACTACCAATGGAACACATCCACCACAATAGTACATAGTTGTTGTCTAGAGACACACAGTGTCCACTGCAATCAACTAATATCTACACAAGCTATCACTATGCAATACAACAGTCTCCTGGCATAAAATTGTATCATCATCTGCTTCATCTCTTGAGGCCATACTCCATCTGAGTAATTAGGCATGATGTTGAATAATTCATGTGCTAGACTTAGTGCACTCAATAGAGTGTCTCGCATAAGTCACTCACTCAATAAAGTGATATATGGACCATTCTTCTAATCCAGACATACGTCCTAGAAGAATGATTGTCCCAACAGATGTTGAATGCCCCACAATGGGATATAAGGACCATTCTTCTAATCCAGACATACGTCCTAGAAGAATGTCAGTACTCCCAGATGTTGAAAGCCATGCCATGGGCTACAGAGACCATTCCTACAGGAATGTTAGTCTTGGACTATTTTCTAATCGGGTCACCATATGTACCATAGAGATCAATCTCTACCCATATGTGCCTTAAGAAGAGGAAGTTACAACGGGTTTTTTGTAGGTTGTATCCCTTCATTTGTTGGATAGTAATAAAGGAAGGACCTGGCAATTTCTCTAGTGGACGTAACCCACACTAGGTGAACCACATAAATCTATGTCTCTATTGTATTGTGCATATTCTATGTTTTGTTTCCACATTTGTTTTATTTTATTGCTCTGCAGTCCTGTTTTTCTAACATGGAGATGTACTGGAGAATCACTTCTCCCTTATGGACTTTATCACAGATAAAATAACACTTTATCTCAATGTGCTTTGACCTGTCATGCAACACGGGGTTCTCTGAAAGCTTCACATGGCTTTGATTATCACAATGTAACACAATCAAATCCAACACTTGATCAAATAGTCCAGAAACCAACTTACGGAGCCATATTTCTTCCGTACAATCATCACAAGTTGTAATATACTCTTCTTCTGCAGTGTTGAGTGCAACAGACTTATGTTTCATGTTATCCCATGATATCATAGCAGATCCCAAACTAAATAATATACCAAAAGTATTATTTATGTCATTTGCGCTCCCTTCCCAATCTGAATCGGTAAATCCATGCAGTCGTATGTCACTGTTTGAGACATATCTCAAACTATAATTTAGCATCCCACGAAGATATCTCAAAATGTGCTTTGTAGATATCCAATGATCATGCCTAGGTTCCACCTAGAAGTAGCTCAACATGTTCACAACAAAGCAAATGTTTGGATGGGTATTAACCAAATACATCAATGAGCCAATCAACTGCCAGTACAGGGATGAGTCTACTAGTTCAGAATCAAAGTCTCTCAACTTATTTAGATCTGTCACCATGGGAGTTTCCATGGATTTGAAATTCATCATCCCAAACTTCTGAAGGATATTTACAACATACTTCCCTTTCCCTAGGAATATTTCACCATGCTTCTACCATACTTCTTGACCCAAATAATACTATATGAGACCAATATCCTTCATATCGAATTCAAAGGATAGATCCCTCTTACACTGAATAATGAGAGGATTTGCACCTCTCAGAAACAAACCATAAGCATATAGTATCAGTATCACAGGTGCATCAATCACAATGTTTTAATAAAGTTTTGGATCAGCATAGCTCTTGGAAAATCCAAGTCTCGTCGAGTAACTTTCAATTTGTTCATACCAAGTTCTTGGAGCTTGCTTGAGTCCATACAAGGCCTTCTTTAATATTCATACATGGGTTTCTCTCAAGTGCACCTCAAAACCTTGAGGTTTCTCTATGTATACTTCTTCCTCAATTACTACATTGATAAAAATGGTATTTACATCCATCCAATGTAAACTACAACCCATGGATGTTGAAAACAATATGATGCCCATAATAGAGGTGTATTTGGAAACTGGAGCAAAAGTCTCATCATAGTCTTATCCATCCTGCTGGGAGAACCCTCTAGCCACAAATCTTACCTTGTATTTATGGATACTTTCCAAACTTTCCTTTAGGTCTAGGAACAATTCCCCATACATCATGATGGATTGATATTATTCCATCATAGCTTCCTTCCATTTTTCTTCTTGACTGCTTCTTCAAAGGTGGAAAATTTTTCATAGACAAGATTTTTCATGAGTGCCACATAACTAGAGAACCTTTTGGGCCTCTTTCTTTCCCTGAAGATGCCACTGGGAGATTTATTTCTTTGTTCTTGTTGTAAGGTGGATTCTAGCCATGCTAATCATTTTCTATTATTGGGTACAACAATGGGTTATACAAGTTCAAGTGGTTGGTTTGGTTCTTCACTAGGATGTTGTAGAGAACGTGTACGTTCTTCCTTGGGATATTCATGTTCTTATTCATCATTGGATTCTATGGAATATTCTATATATTTCCTAAAGGAAATGTTCTCATAAAAAATCACATCCCTGTTGATTTCAACCTTCTATTGACCTGGGACATAGATTCGTTAAGATTTTGATGTCTCTCTATATCCAACGAATATGCCCTTCTTTCTCGATGGTTCCAACTTCTTCCTTTTTTCCTTGGGAACATGGATATAGAAAGGATAGTCAAATATCCTTAAGTGTTCCTCACTTGGCTTCTTTCCGGAGAAAGATTCTTCTGGAGTCATGTTCTTCAATATACGATGAGGACTTCTATTTTGAACATATACAACTTCCATAGTTGCTTCTCCCCATAGAAACATGGATATATTCTAGTCATTCATCATTGCCTTAACATATTCTTCAATGGAATGGTTCTTCCTTTCTACAACACCATTATGTTGAGGATTATATGGGACAATTAGCTTCCTCCTAATATTGGTTGCTTTACAAAAGGAAACAAGCTCCTTGGAGGCATATTGTCTTTCATTATCAAACATTAATATCTGTATCTTTCACTTAGTGAGGAGGTTGACATTGTTCCACACACATCTAAGTGAACGATATCCAAAAATCCTTTTTATTTACATGCTTCCTTTAGAATTGGCACTTGGTGAGATCACCTGCCTCACCACTTGATGGAGTCATCTGCTCCATG
>CBVK0101184152.1:0-11359 GCA_900067695.1 Picea abies | reverse complement strand
TTTCACTCTGGTTTAATCAAGATGCTAGTATTGGAAGAGTTGAATAAGACTAATACTTACTGGGAGGTTTTCCTAGTAACATCAAGTTTTCAGCCAGATGTTTCTCACACACCACAGTAAAAAATACAAAAACCTACTCTTATTGAGAGACTAAGCACTCAAAGTCAGGAAAAAAGAGGAATATGACCAAAAGTGATAAATCCATTCACATTATTGATAAAACAAATGAAGGTGGTCCCTCACAACCTCCTGATAGAGAAGTTTCTCCTATGGCAGAACCTACACCTATGGAGATATCATCAAGTAAAATAGGGAGTCTGAAGGGTAAAAAACTTGTCTTTCCCACCATTCGTTGCAAAAAAAATCAAACATAGAAGACCTTTCACCAGATTAGAAGCTAAGAAAAATATTCATCTGGAAGAGAGTAGAGGAGAAGCATCAACTCAGCAAAAGGATTAAACTCACCCTTCCAAGTAGCCAATAGATATTATTGATATCAACACCCCTTCTCATGAAAGTAATCCTATTTTCAAAAGACTCAGGAGGAAACTTAAGGATACAAGAGATGAAAATGACTAATTGAAGAAGGAAAATATGGAGGCTCGAATCAAGATGAAGAATATGTTTTATTTATATGAGGCGACTACTGATAAAGAAAGATATTTGTCTAAGAGATCTATACCTTTGCATAGGCAACTTAAGAATGTGTATAAACAAAAGAGAGCTAACCAAGCTGAAATCGGGAGGTCGAAAGAATAATTGCATCCCTTCAATGAGCATGTAGCAAAAAGGAATTTGGATATGTTAGCTCCCGTGGCTACTAGTAGAAGCACCAAGAAAATATGAATACATGATATTATTTTTACATTAGCATCTTTTTTTCCGTGGTTCACTTTTATGCACATACTTATAATCTGAGTAATGATTTTTTGTCTTCAGCTAATGTTACCACATTCATATGACTTCTCCAAAAGGCTACTTCATGTTTCAGAAGATTGTAGTAGGCTTTGGAAGGGTTTCCCAACTTTTTGTGCAAGTATTAAAAATTTGAAATCATTTTGGATGTAAAAAAGCACCTACAAGAAATTTCACAATGTGTGATTTCAAAGGAACTACGAACTAGTTTATTTAGGAAATTTTGTAGTGGAGGTGCTACGAACGACGTGTCACGAAGATTTTGAGTTTATGAGGACTTCCAGGTGTCATATTGAGTTCCGATAAGATCTTTAAATATGAGTTGTACATCAAGGGACACCTGCCTCAAGGATCTGCCTACAGTAAATCCACATGCATCACATTGTCAGCAATTTCCTTTAATGATGCCAATATTTTTCTAGAATATAGCATTCTTGTCACATTTATGTTGTGAACCTAGTGCCACACCTCTCTTAGGCATAGAATCCTATGTATAATATAGGTGGTGAATTGTAGAGTTATTTTTAGATGTTTTGTTATTTAAGATTCATTTTAATTCTATTAGGGGGCTTGAATGGTTAGCGAGTGAGACTCTTATCTTTAGATTTCAAACTGTGATAGAGTTTCCATATCGAGTGAGACTCTTATCTTTAGATTTCAAACTGTGATAGAGTTTCCATATGTATGTATCAGATTCAAGAATCTTTAATATCCAATGATCAATTTCCTTTCCTACTCTCACATCTGTTTCTATCTCACTTTGATGTTAGCCGTTGATGAAGGATTCATCATTATGCTTGTTCCTTACTACAATAAATGATCTATTGTTGGTAATTCATGAAAGTATGATAAAAGTGTTCTCTCTTGTTGTTTAGGAGGTTCTTATTCAATGATATTTCTTCTATACGTGTTTATGAACTACTTGATGTAACCTGATGCATGTATTTCATTTTTCTTGCTATGTCTTCTATATTCCTATTGATATCTCTAAACACAGATTTGAAGACATTCAAATCTTTTCTTGATGGTGTGTATTTCGTGGAGGTTTTGTGTTGATATTATAAACTGAGTATCACATCCATTTGCTACACATTGAAAAAAAAAATTATTCAAATTCTAATGGGTATTAGGCTATCACCTACAACAGTCTAGGTGTGACTTCTAGTGCTAACACCTTGCATAATGTCCTAGTTGTTGGTAGTTGTGGCACACTACTAGTCCTCTTCCTCATCCAAATAATCCTCTGCCTCATCCTTTGATCCAGAGAATCAAATTTAGCTCAAAAATCAAAGTCCTCAGAATCGCTTAAAATTGGACACGTGCATAGGCCTCGTTGTTAGGAAACCAACGCAACTTGAACGGGCTCAAACAAACATCGTATGAGAAAGATATCGCAATAGTCAAAATTTTGCTGACTGTATAGTCCGTGCAATGCTGAAGTGGCAGCTGATTGTACAAGTCATACAACCATACAGTGACATGGAAGAGGAGTGGAATGTTGACTGGGAAGGTGTGGAAGATAGGGTCGAATCATAGTTTGACACATGTCATTTGGTGGGAGAATGTAATGGTGCCACATGGCCCAGTCATGGGCTACCATGTGGCACCCCTCCATAGGTTGGAAGTGGTAAAATGTTATAGGACTCCACAAGCGTCGAACCCACCACGCCTCCATAGGTTGGAAGTGGTAAAATGTTATAGGACTCCACAAGAGTCGAACCCACGACCTCCAGGCATGGGGGAAGAGTCTTGGCAGGGTCAGGCTACCAACCCGCCCACGATAGTTCTTAACAACTATGGTTTGAATGAATTAATTAAACTTGCTTTAATGTAATTTTGGCAGAGTAAAGGGTTGGGGCCTAGCCCCAACCCCTGGTGCACACCCATATGTCCTTCCATATAAGCTTTGGCATGGGTTTACATTGGTATATCCCCTTCTCTATAACTTTGATGTGGTTTTGTTTTTCAAGGAGTTAAGCCCCGATCCATTGCTACAACATATGACCCATGCCTTCATAACCTTGACGCGCAAGAATATATGTTTTGGTTAGCCCGTTATTGTTTAAGCCCTCGTCACATGTAACCTTACCATGTTTCCTCTGCACTAACCCTTGGCACGTGCAGAGACTCCAACACTTAGCCTTGCTTTGGGTGTAGCCCCTGTTTCGTTGAACACCTTCCACCACATGCAACCGACAGTTGGCGCGCAAATATTACACTTGGGGTTTAGCCGACAGGTATGGAGCTTTGGCCACATGGCCACTACATGTGACCAAGGGCATGGATTATATGAAAATATTTATCCATGGGGGGTCGAGAATGTGACCAAGGGCATGGATTATATGAAAATATTTATCCATGGGGGGTCGAGAAAGGCACTGCGACATGGCCACATGCCCCCCATGCGACCAACACCTCTGCCCAAAAGGGGCACTGATCTTGTTAATGGTTCGAAAAATTGCTCTGTTTTGTAGGATACGTGCGTGTGTTGAGTTTTAGGCCCAGTAATGTTGTGAGAGCCATATTAGTTTGTCACAAGTGCATTTTGGTGAGAAGGTACAACAAGCTTGAAGGGGAAAACTTCTAAGAGGTGTATCTTCTTCATTTTTTGGCCAAACCAGTTGCCGAAAAATCCCAACTAGGGGTTTTTGGACGTTTTGAAGCCATCGAAGCCATCCATTTTGTATTACGATTTTTCTCTTTCTTTAGGACTTAGATCGGCCAACGGAGCCGCTAAACCCATCAGAGTGGATTAGTCCAAGCGGCTTGGGTTAATTGGACAACCCCGGACCGGATTCACTCCTCCAGTTGACAAGCGGTCAATTTCTCCCGTCAACAAGGCTATAGGATGGTCTAAGTCCTCTACTTCCGACTGCACAATAATTGCTCCAAGTTCTATTGCTAATGCATCTACATGAACCTGAAATGTATTTTCCCAGTCTGGAAATACCAATATAGGTGTTGTCACCATATTTTCCTTTAGAGTGTCCAATCCTTGCTGAAAATCCTCATTCCACTAAAATTTGGTGCCCTTCTTTAACAATTTTTCCATTCGTGCAGTAATTTGCACATACCCCTTTATAAACTTCTTGTAGTAGCTTGTATGTTCTAGTGTGGCTTTTAACTGGCACATTGAATTTGGTGGTGGTAAATTCACAATTACTACAATCTTAGAAGGGTTAACCAGTAAGCCCTGTTTTCACACTATATGTCCCAACGATATCCCAAAAGGTGTACCAAAAAATCATTTCTTGATGTTTAATGATATCTAACATTGCTTGCATCTTTCCAACATTAGTCTTAAAACTTCTACATGGTATTTCAAAAGACTATACATAGTCCAATCATCCAGATATACTTCTAGAAACTGATATATGAATTCCTTAGATGGTATATGACACATTCTTCAATCCAAAGGGAGTGATTGTATATTGGTAGGATCCCCATTATGTAGCAAAATTAGTCTTATACTGGTCCTGTGGAGCTATTTTGATCTGTTGGTAACTTGAGAATCCTTCTATGAATGAATATGCTTCCTGGCCTCCCATAGTATCCAAGACCTCATTTGTAAAAGGGGTAGGGAAAGGGTTATGTAAAAAAGAATCATTGATTTTCCTCAAATATACACAAATCATTATCCCCCCTTGATTCTTTTCCTAGACTACCATGGGACTGATCTATTCATATTCCTCTATTGGTTCTATAATGCCAACTTTGGTCAATTTCTACTTTGAGTTTCTTCTTATACATTAGATTAAGCCTATAAGGTCTTTGTATAAAAGATATAGCCTTAGGTTTGAGGGGTAGATTCATATCACCTATATCCCTTTCTATGCCTTTCATCTCTGTAAAGGTTGTTGGAAACATGTCATTGTATTCATGCAGTAACTATGTTATACTTTCTAGTGTTTGTTCATCCAAGTAGTCTCCAATACTTGCCATTTTAGGATTGGTTTTTGTCCCAATGTTGGATTTATTGACTTTGATAGGTGCATCAAATTCATTTGACTCCAGATATGGACCTTGCACCTCTCTCTCTCCTTCAATATCGGTAATATGAATGTTGCATGAATCATATTCATCTAGTGCTTCCTCCTCGACATGATAACATGAGAGTAACTCTTTGACTTTCTGTATGTTTTGATGTTGATATTCTATTATGATTTCAACCTCTGGTTCATAAAAAATTATCACTCCCCTTATCAGCTTCAACGTTGAATCAATTTTGGAGTTATCATGCTCTAATGAGAAGGTTACTACAAAATTTTGGTGTAATCCTTTCCATTTTGTAGTGCCTCTGAGCATCTCCTGGTATATGTAACAGTTGCCTGGGATCCATTCCAATGTATGAATAAAGTGATGAGGTGATTCGTCTAGTGGTTTCATCCCCCATTGTGTTCTTCACTTATTCAAGTGTTCAACTAGTGTTCCTCACCCATGATACTTTTTCACTGTAGTTCTCCCCTATTATACGCCAAATCTAATGTCTAGTAGTCATTTACATTGATACCAGTCCTGAATTGTTTCTTTGTGCGCATACCAACATATTGAAAGTGTTTCCTTGAGTTAAATATCGAGGGATAAGAGCCTCTATTTTTTCAAAACCTTCTCCTCATATTCTGTCAATAATTCCTCTAAGTCGTTTATCCCATGAAAATTTGGAGGTTACCTTCTCTCTGTTCCCACCCATCTTACTGCACACCTTCTTGTAGAGACTTCATGTAGTTGTTGTTGCCAATTCTCCAAACCTGTGTCTAAGTCTAAAGCACATGATGTAATTCTTCTCCATCTAAGTACCCCATATGTAGTTTGGTTGACATCATATTCTTATTGCATAGTGGTTCTATACAATTGGTTTATTTCTTTCAGATCCAAACAAGTCATCTCTACAAACCTTTCTCCTTCTGAAGGATCCAATGGTGCAATAACTCTATATTCACCTGATTCAAAAGTTGTTTTCCTTGTCTTCGGGTTGATCATAGCATGATTATAAAATTCTCAATCTAATCCAAGTAATTTTGGGTAAGGTGTTGTGTCATCTACTATTTCTATTACTTCAAAATCTTCCATAGTGCCCACTCCATCCAAATCTACTGTCACACCTTTAAGCCTTCCAATTGGTAACACTCTATGTTTATTTTCTAGTTTCAATTGGACAAGTGAATATCCTAATGTGGGTTCTCCCATATACTGCCATTTATTCTTAAGAAATACATTTAATTCAGAGCCTAAATCCAGTATAATATCTCCCATGTTGAAATCCCCAATTTTGGCATTTAGCCTAAATTCTCTACTTTGTCCTTCTTCTTGTATGGAGATTATTGACTGTATTCTTCTCTAACTTCCCTTATACCTTTGTGCTTCATATTTCTATCATATTTTGTAGGACCTTAACAAATGATGGATCATTCAATAACTTACCATAGGATTGCATAAAAGTATTTATGGTACTTACTTGCTCTAAAGGTTATCCTTTACTGGTATGGTCCACTGAAGATGGAATATCGTACATTGGTGGGTCCTGAATTGGCTATGAAACTTATGTAGATGCAATATTCTACTTGAGAAGAGCTTGTATGGCCTCCTAAAATGTTTCATTTTCTTTCAGTGTGTCAAACTACTTTTGTGGCTCAATATTCTTCTATACCCATTGGTGTTGAGTTGGATCATGTTTAGTTGTATCAAATCCTATCTTGGCTACTCCTCTAGTGACTATATTGATGTTTTCCCTATTCCCTGGATTATATAGAAATCCACTGGACATTTAGTCATTTTGGTTCCTTTTTTCCTGGATCTTTTGCAAGAGTGTTGGGAAGTCTTCTATGTCATGGTCTACTGCGTGATAGTACATACATGTCGGTGCAAGCAAACAATCCCTTGCCTAATGTCTTGGTTTTTGGCAGTTGTGGCACACTACGAGTCCTCGGCCTCATCCAAATCCTCCTATTCCTCATCCTCCACCTCTATATCCACCTCGATCTCCTCGCGGTGTGTTGTATTGGGGTACATGGTTATACGCCACAAGGTTATATTTTGGGTGCACGTTGTTGTACTGTTGTTACACATTTTTGTATTGTGGTTTTGTATTATTGCATGGAGGTGGCACATGTTTAAACTGAGGTGCAACTTGCCCTGTCATCATATATTCTTGCACCTTGTAAGCATCTAGAGTTCTTTCTCTCATCAGTTCCGACGTTCTAGAATCCTTATCATCATGACCCACTGATTTACAAAAATTGCAATATGAACTTTTTGGTACTATCTTATACTTATACATAATTAGACAATGATATGGATCATGCCCATGTGTCTTACAAATCTCGCACCATGGTCCTTCTATTGGCAAGGGGTTTGGCACCCCTGCTGACAAGTACTTCAAAAAAGTTGGACATTTGTTCTTATGATGTCTTTTTGTCCTACATAGTGTACACAAAACAACTTCTCTTTTCTCTTTTCCCTTATTCTGGTTTAGTTGAAAGGTCATATTCTTAAGATCCTTCTTCACATCCTCTATTGCTGGATCTATTTGTTGATACTGTTTTTCTTCCTATTGCAGGGTTTCCTGTAGAGCCTCTCCCTAATTTTGGAACTTATTTTGTCTCAAAGGATACTTCAAGTGTGGTAAAAGTGAGTTCACAAATAAGTGCCTATGTTGCATGTCAATAATTGAATATTTCAACTTACCTTTCATACATTTGAACCTATGATCAATATCCCAAATAGATTCACCTGGTTTCTTCCTGATTTGAATCATTTCATTTTTGTATTGGATTTCTGAGATTGGCTTTTGAAATTTGTTTATCAATAGTTTTTTCATGTCTACGATTGTCTTTGGTATTGCTTGTGGACAGTTTACATCCAGGCTCATGTACCAGTGCAATGCATGGTCTCTTAGTGTGATAGTAAACTGCGCGAGATTTGTATCCTCATTTGTGATCTGCTATACTTCCCATATCTTCTCACAGAGGAATAAATGTTTTTCAGGGTCCTTTGATACCTCTCCCATAAATTATGGTAATCTGATCATAGGATCGTGTCCTATCATTTTGAGTTGTGTTGAACCGATGCCTCCGCATTGTGTAGATAATTGAGTGTTACTCCCTAAACTTTCTCCCCCAACTGATTTTCCTTGATTGGAACCCTGTCCTATTGCTCCTCTTCCACTAAAATTCGGTTGTCTAAATGATGGTTTTCTTTCAGGTGTATTAGTCACACATGGGGTTGTAGGTTCCACACTGACGATGATCTGGATTGGAGTTCACATGGGGTTGTAGGTTCCACACTGACGATGATCTGGATTGGAGTTCTTCCTTATATTTGTGACCCTCGACCTCTTGTTATCATTTTGTATGTTGCACGCAGGATTTCCTCAATATTCTCCACGACTCAATGATCCTGTACCTCTTCTTCATCACTCACCACACCCTCTTTGTCGGCTATGGCCCTCTTCTTGTTATTCATATTATATTGGTAAAGTATTTTGCTACACATCTTTCTATATGTAGACATTAGCTTCTTTTTTTGGTCCTCTTCCATAATGATTGGGTTCATGGCCTCCTTCTTCTTCCCCTTATCCATCTCCCTGTCCATATCTCAACCTCATGTTAGTGCTTCCCTCCTTTTCCCATGCACGCAGGGAAGTTTAGCTTTCTGATTCCATGGTCATCACACCTTTGTCATACAATAAAATCTTTATTGATGTATACAATGATATGATGTACCTACCTCTGGGTCCCTTGAGAAATTCCTAATCTGTATCAGTGTAGGACTTCGCGATATCTACTCCACACTCAGTGATAAACCCTACAAAAATATTTTCTAACCATAAATCTATTGCATGCGTAAATTTGTTATTAACTTGTTGTAACTAAGCAATCTCCATAGGATGCCAGTATAATTGTCTGATACGGTTCATAGGGTGTTTGTTCTTCAACCTCAATAACCACTCCTGTAATAGATGTGGGAAATCACAGAAAAATACCTCATGGAAGTCGCTAAACACATATTTTTTGAGATATCTGTGCGTTGTCAACCTAGGGTTTATGTTGTCCTTATGCGCAAGATCAAGTTCCTTTGTTCTCAACCATATTTCAATATATGCCTTTGTTGGATTCCAAGGCCTAAACATTCCCTTCTATACTTTCATCCTCCCCTCTTTTCTTCCACAGATCCCATCCACTCAATCCTGTGTAGTTCCAACCAGCAACATAACCATTTGTTGGTTACCTAGGATGACACAGGTTTTGATCTCAAATAGTTTTCCAAAAAAACCCTCCAAACTATCGTCCCTCCTCGTAAAACAGAGGGAGATGCTATGCACAAAGTGCATAACACAGTCCCACCCGAGATGCCTTTATGGGCGACTGCAATAATCAAGTGTTCGCAGTCTAGGAATGAGTGGGGATTGGGTTTAGATTCTTTCTCCTATGCATCATCATCATTAATCATTCATCTAACTTCTATGATATATTCTTGTTTAAACATATGCATGCATGCCATTATAACTAGTTTTAATCATTCATTTTTTACTTAATGATTAACAGGATAGTAAAGAATTCATTAAAAACACATAGAACACAGTATTTGACCGTGGTTGACCCCCTCCTGGGATACATCCACAAAGATATAGCTTCTCTGCTCTTTTATTTATTCATCTACAAAATCAGTGTTGCATGCATTACATCTTCATTATTACAATCAAAATGAGGGTAAGTACCCTTTGGGAGTGATCTAGATTATTTTTGAGAATGAAATGAAAGCAAAGATACTACAATGAAATACACATAAATATTTCCAGAAATAGATAAATACAGTAATACATAATTTCTATTAATATGTGAAATGTACAGAGATTGTAAAAATACATAGTGAAGGACTCACAAGAATGGTGGCAGCTTATCTATGAGAAGAGATGTGATGGCTACTCTCATTCACAAGAAGATGATTGTTACAATGAGGCTCCAAAGGCCTTTTTGACATAAGTAAAATCCAAAACCCTAACCCTGGAAGATGAAAATCTAAAAGGTTTGCGGGCCCCGATGGGGGTAGTTGATACGTCAACTTCTTGGGGGCGTAAATTTTGTATACGATCTTCATTTGGGGCACTTGATACACCGTTGAAAAGGTATAATTGATAAGAATGATTTTCGACTGGCCCAAGTAAGTGTCTTCTTTAGTCACCTGGTCCCCAAATCCCCAAAAAATGACTTTTAGGGCCTCAAAATGACCCCAGAAGTTTGGAACCCAAAAAATGGTCAAAAATATAGATGATTTTAGGGGCTAAATTTCGCAATTGGGCTAATTTTCCATGGTTTTTCCCAAAACAAGATTTGCCAATTTCCATTTTTTCTAAAAATGATTCGCCCAAATTCGATAGAATAAAATTATTTTACCTTAAAAATCGCCAAAATTTTATAGAAACTATATAAAATCCTTAGAAATTTGAATGTTTTTAGAAACTATCCCCAAACATTTTACATTTTGCATATTAGGGACTAGTAAGATTAGCCCATGTTTCTACATTTTAATATAAATTTCCATCCTTAAAATCATCCCTAGTCAAAAAATGCCAAGATGGAAAACTGTTTTTCGAGCCCGTGGATTAGGTGGGTGGCCACTGATATTCACCTGGATCAATCCTCCCTCCTTAGGAAGAAATGGTCTCCATTGCGTTGAGTTCCCGGGGGAGAGGGAAAAGTGTTTGCTGGATCTGCATCTTGGTGAGCTGTTTGTATTGTTGGAGACGTCACACTGCTTAGTTTGTGGAAGTCTATCATGAATTTGTTGAAGTTGAGGTTGTTCAACAAGTGGAGCTACATGAGAGGACAGTGTGCAAAAGGAATATTTGATCTTTGTTGCAACCTTTTCGACCTGCTTCTGTTGGATAGAAGGTGCAACGGGCGAGGCTTTAGTGGTTGCAGTGTCGTTCTGTTCACCTTTTGAACAGATTGTGAAGAAGCTGAATTTTGTAGTATGAGATACTACCTTGCGAGACTTTTTAGGTGGAACAATAGTTGGAACTACGTCTGGTATTCTATAGATATGACCCCCCAAAGTAACAATGACACTACGGGGTCGAGACTCATATGTGCAAGGTATGGAAGGTATTCATGAAATCCATAACTATTTGGCCCCTCTCTTTTTGCAGTGTGGTCCATATGATGTATTGGTCCTCATAGTTGCCAACATGGTAATATTGTTCCTTGACCACATCCACACAAAAATCCCAAGTGGGCTCAGCCCCATATATTCCATATTCCTCTATGGATCTTTGTGCCTAGTAATTTTCCCAACAATGTTTGACATGGGGGAGATCTTGAAGGAGTGCGATGGTGATATTTTCCCTGTCGAAAAAATTGTGAACAGAGAAATAACCTTCTAGTAGATTTAACCATTTTTCTAGGGCATCTACATCTATCTGTCCTTCAAATATGGGAATATCAAA
>CBVK0101184129.1:0-11715 GCA_900067695.1 Picea abies | reverse complement strand
GGGGCCCTTACAAGGGTCTTTTGCTGCTTGGTCCCAGACCAAGAACCCTAGTTATGTACTGGGGGCCTTCTCAGGGGTCTTTACTGCTTGGTCACAGACCAAGAACCCCAGTCATGTACTGGGGGCCCTCTCAGAGGTCTTTACTGTTTGGTCCCAGACCAAGAACCCCAGTCATCTACTGGGGGCCCTAGAACTTGGCTAGGGTCTTAGCCATCCTCTCGGAGAATGGCTCTTGCAGCTGCTTTAAATTCAACATAGAAGAAATAGGTTGATGCTGCTGCTGTTGATTTTTTAATGCACATGGTATCCGATTTAATGTTTTTTGAAGGCCTTCTAAAAGGGCCCTTCAGTTTGGCAAGGTATACACACCTCCTAGTTTTATGGCTTCAAGGGACTGTCTTCTCTAGAGATCAAAATAAAGAGTGACAGAGAGATTGGCTACTTTTGAAGAGTCTTGGAAGCATACGTGTTTCACAATTTTAATCAATGGTTGGTTTGATGTGTCATATGCCGTTGATTAATGTGTTGGCTTATTGCCATCAAGGTGTATTATAATATTATTTTCGAACACAGTTGACACAATGGAGCACATGAAGACTTCAAAATGTATTTTCAAAATTCTGGATGATGCAATTCTTGAAGTTGGGCAAGAGAATGTGGTTTAAGTAGAGCTTTTGATAATGCCACAAATTGTGTGGGTGTTAGAAAGATGATGATAAAGACATACAAAATAATCTATTGGATCCCTTTTACTGCTCATTGCATTTATTTACTATTGCATGATATAGCTAAATTTCTATGGATCAATTAGGCAATTCATAGAGGGAAAGCAATTGTAAAGTTCACAATTAACTGGTAGGCCAGGTATGCGCAGAATTGGAATTCCACACTTGATGCTTTGCATTAACATGTAATGTTTATAAATACAAATTCGAATGACGGTTGGTCTTCACCTTCCGTGTGACTCTACCTATCACCTACGACTCCTCATATTTCTCTTAAGTGATATTTACATAAGTAACGTAATCACAAGGACTATGTGTTCAACATTCCCCCCTTTAATCTGAAGGGGTGTTTGTGAGTCCAAGCATCATTTTGAACTTTTCAATTTTTTCTCTTCCAAGCGCTTTGGTGAAGATGTCCGCAATTTGTTAATTTGTTGAACAATGTCTCAAGTGAATAGTCTTGGCCTGTACATGATATCAAATTAGGTGATACTTCGTGTTGATGTGCTTAGTTCGATCAAGGAATCTGAGATTCTTGGCCAACTTGTTTGCAGAAATATTGTCAACTAGAAGAGGAGTAGAATTCACTTGTTTCTCCTCCAAATATTCAAGTATTTTCCTGAGCCACACAATCTCTTTCGTTCCTTTTGCAGTTGTCACATATTCTATTGTTGTTGTGGAATTTGCTGGAACTGATTGTTTGCTTGATCTTCAGGAGACAATTGTTGATCCAAGACTCATGAAATAGGTTGAAGTTGACACTCCATTTTCCTTATCCCCAACAAAGTCTGAATCAGAATATCCAATCAAGTTGAATTCATTCACCTTATAGTACTTGAGTCCAAAATCTTGTGTTCCCTTCAAGTATGCTAGAACTCTTTTGCAACAGACCATTGTCCTTCACAAGTTTTTTGCACGAACCTAGAAAAAATCCCAACAACAAATGAAATATCTGGTTTGGTGGTGGTAAGGTAGATAAGACTTGCCACACACTGTCTATACTTGGTTGCATCCTCAAATTCATTCCCTTCTTTTGATGTGAGCTTCAAATTCTGTTCCATTGGAGTAGAAGCATGATTACACTCAGCCATCTTGAACTTGTTCAATAATTCTCCAACATACTTCTTTTGGGAGATGAATATGTACTTTGGATTTTGAATCACAATGCCCAAATAGTAGTGAAGATGTCCCAAATTTGTCATCTCAAAGCCTTTCTTCAACTCTTTCTTTATGGTTCAATATAACTTTCAAGTTTCATTGTTCTCCGTTATCAACAGATCATCTACATACACTATAAGATATACAACATTTTCCAACTTTCTTGACAAACATAGTTGCATCATCAAGATTGAAGTGCTTGAAATTCAATTTCAGAAGATACTTAGTCAATTTTTCATACCAGGCTCGCAGTACTTGTTTCAGGCCAAGTAAGGATTTGATGAGCTTGCATACTTTCTATTCTTGTCGCTTCACAACAAAACCTTCTAGATGAGACATGAAGACATTTTCTTTCAAGTCTCCATTCAAGAAAGCAATCTTCACATCCATTTGATGAATTTCCCATCCATCTGCGCTGCCAAGGAAAATAGAGTACGAATGGTAGCCCATTTTGTTGTGAGGGAAAAAGTCTCCTCATAATCAATACCTTCTTTTTGTGCAAATCTTTTGCCACAAGCCTTGCTTTGTTCTTGTCTAGTGAACCATCTGATTTGTACTTGTTCTTGAATACCCACTTGCAACCAATTGGTTTGGTTTTGAATGGAGGTCCACCAACTTCCACGTCCCATTCTTGATGAGAGCATCATATGCCTTCTACATGGCTACTTTCCACTCATCATGAGAAGTGGCTTCTTCAAAGGAAGTTGGTTCAAAGTTAGTAGATAAATTCAAATCACAATCATATGAAACATCCATGTCATCTACATCATCTGAATTTGAATTATCTACATCACCTCCATCTTGTCTTGAGGAAATTTTGGTTCCTGTCTTTTCAACCTCATCAGGATGAACACTTTCAAGTGTTTTTATGAGCCATTTTGGTGGATCTTTTTGAGATGTTCCAGGTTGCTCAATTGATTGAGATGGTGCTGAATTCTCGTTACAACTCAACCTTTCAATCCTCTCAATCAAATCATCCAATTGAATTGCAGGTTCCGATGAAGTGGATGGGACTTCTTCATGAGGGGTAGATGGTGCTTCAAAAGGAGATTCCATAGATTGATCCAAGATAGGGATCCCGCCTTTAAGATGTGGAATGATGGAATCTCATTATTAAATTCATGATATATCTTTACACGGGTGAATTTGTCCAGATGATTAAGCTACCTCTCAATTGCTTTGCCATTCTCGAAGGATTCAAGAAAGATTACATCTTTGGAAAGGATGAATTTCTTGTTTTCCTCATCGTAAAGATGATATCCCTCGATGGTATTTGAGTACACCAAGAAGATGCACTTTCAACTCCTTGCATCAATCTTGTTTCTATGTTATTTAGGAATTAAGGCATAGCAGGTGGAACCAAAGACCCTGAGATGCCTCATCGAAGGAATGCAGCCATACCACATTTCAAAAGGAGTCTTGTTTTCAAGAGCATGAGATGGACAACTGTTTTACACAGACACTGCACATAGAACAACATCAACAACCCAAAACATCAAATTTACGTTCTTGAAAAACATTATGGAATGAACCATATTTAGGAGAGTCCTGTTCATTCTTTTAGCTACACCATTTTGTTGAGGATTGTATGGAACTGTGGTTTGATGTTTGATCCCATGTTGGCGAAGATAGTTTTCAAATTCATTAGATGTATATTCTCTTTCATTATCAGTGTTAAGAGAGCTAACACAATATTGAACTTCATTTTGGATCCATACATGAAAATTTTAAAAGTTTCAAAAGCTTATGATTTTTATTTTAGCAAGTACACCCAACACATCCTGGTGTAATCATGAATAAAAATCATCATATATTTATTTCCATTTGCAGAAGGAACATGCATAGGGCCACACAAATCATCATGTATCAGTTAAAGTTTTCTACATGCTTTGGAAGTAGAATCATGAAATGGTTGTTTGCTAATCTTTCCAAGGATACACGCATCACATTGCTTCAAGTTCCTAGGAAATAGGCAAACGGGAAGCACCATTCTTTTTCATTAAACGAAGGTTGTCATGATTAATATGACCAAATCTAGCATGCCACAAGAGACTAGATGGCATTGTACCTTCGTTGTGATGAGAAAGGTATGCATAATTTTGTGCATGAGCAGATGTCCCTTTCATCTTCAACAATCTTCCATCTTCCACTTAGGTCATGTTAGATTTTGTAGCTTGGAGGTACTTTTGCATAGGCAATGCCCAACATGTAGATGTGACGAGCAAATGTCTCTCTTAAGCGATTTTATAAAGTCAAGTTGAGCCTTTTAATATTTAATAGGTAAACGTGATTTTATGATGTTTGGGTCACTTAAGTGATGTAAGTGACCTCAACGAAAAATTAAGTCACGTCCGTTGATCTTGTGGAGCAAGATCGAATCTCAGCGCTTGAGATGTAGGGTTTGGGCAGTTACACATTAAAGAATGCATAAAGGGAACACTTGAGGGAGAGAGGGGTGCACTTTTCAAGGAGGGAAGAGAGGGAAAGTGAAGGGTTGCATTGTCCAAGGAAGATTGAGCTGAGAGGAAAGAGTGACATCAATAGAGGGGTGCACATCTCAAGGGAAAGAGTGGGCACACATCTCAAGGAAGTTCAACATTATTTTGACAGTCTGTACAGTTGCTATAGGAAGGTTGTACAACATTTATTGCTAGCCGTACTTGTATATGCACAGAAATCGAGGCAGCCATTCAACTCAAATTTGGCATGATTTCCAAGGCATTTTGCTGAGGGAATATCCATATAGTTTGTACAGAAATAGTACTGTGCTGTGCACAGATTTTGAGAAGATTGTTTGCTACTAGAGAGGCTGTACAGTTTAGGTCGTACTGTTGAAATTTGGGCATAGATTTCGAGGTTTGATATTTTGTGGTATTTAGCACTGTTTTCGAGGTGGTTTTTTGGCACGGTACATGAGATAAGTACTGCTGTAATTAATGTTGAAATATATTGCTGTTGTACACAGATTTTTCCTGCAAGCTCAATAAGAAGAATCCCTCTTGAACTAGTTTTCTCCTTGTGGGTTTTTCCAGGGGCATTGCCTAGAAATTTCTTGTGTCAAATGTGTTTGAATGATTGTTCACTATTCATTTATTTCCGCTTCTGAGTTTTAGATATTAGTCATTTAGTGTTTTTGCTCATAGTTCTAGTTACATGCTGAGTTAACTTGCATTATTAGTGAATACTATTGGAGGTTGAAATCTAAGTTTTTGGTTAAGCATTTGTCTGGTAGATTTTTACATGGTATTAGAGCTTGGGCTTTGAGGTTCAGTGGACAGAGTTTGGCACTTGGATAGCAGTGAATTACATGGGTTTTGCTTGGAAGAGGAAGGGGAAGAAAGGGTCTTCGTCAGTTGGACAAAGATGGCTTCCAGTATTAAGTATGAGGATAGGTTGGAGGGGATCTCCAACTGCCTGCAATGGAAGGTGAGGATTGCAAGTGTTCTCAAGGAGAACAAGTTGTGGGCGTTTGCAAATACCACCATGTCAATACCTTTGTCAAATCCCATTGCTCTAGACGTCCATGAAGTGAAGGAAGCAAGGGCACAAAGGATAATCTTGGATGGAGTGAGAGACCACCTGATTCCACATTTGGATGAGAAGCAGACAACCAAGGAGATGTGGGATGCACTAATAAACTTGTATGAGAACAAGAACGAGAACATGAAGATGGCCCTCAGGGACAAGCTCCACAACACTAGGATGGCCAATGGAGAGAGTGTGGCCTCCTATCTCACTCGGCTTAGACATGTGAAGGATGAGTTGGCAACTGTAGGGGAGATTATTCTCGGAGTTGGCTTCAACAAAGAGTGGGATGTTTTCGGGAAGTATGTAGTGGGGAGAGAGAAGCTCCCAGATTGGAGCAGAGTATGAGATGACTTTATTCAGGAGGAGATCCGAGAGGGTGCTCAGAGTAGAGATCAGGAGAAGGCAGAGGGTGGTGCAGATGAGCATAATGTTGCTATTGTGGGAAAGAGCAAAGACAAGAAGAAGGACACGAACAAAGTGAAATGCTTTGCATATTACAAGACTGGCCATTGCTAGTCAATGTCCAAACAAGAAGAAGAAGGAGCTAGAGGTATCAACATCAGCTGAGGTTGCTGAGCTCACTTAGAAATTCGAGAAGGAATTTTCTCTGATGACTTGCCCTTCAGGAAGTTGTTGTCCAGTGTTTGAGGACATTGAAGTGTGATTTGTGGACAGTGGTGCATCTTGACATATGACGAGAATGAGGTCAGTGTTCCTTAGTCTTCCAAAGATAGGCTCATACTACTATGTGGATAGTGGGGCCAACTCCAGGCTTGTAGTAAAGGGGGTTGGAAGTGTGAGATTCCAGCTAGAGTCAGGAGGTCTTCTGGAAGTGGCCGATGTGTTGTTTATTCTAGAGATGACAATAAATTTGCTCTCAGTGCCAGTTTTTGAGATTGATGGATTTGGAGCTGCGTTCTTCTGTGGACGTGTGTTTCTATATCCAGAGGGAGCTACTTTGGACACAACAATATTGCTTGGTGTAAGGTATTAAAGGTTGTACAAGTTGTTGGGACGGCCTGTGGTTGGATCCAGTGGATTCTTGGATTCAAAGTTTGTGTTAGTGTCAGAGAGTGAGCAAGTTGCATGGGAGAGTGAGTTGATACTGGGGACTCAGACCTTTTCCAATACTCTCAGAGGACTCAACAGGTATGAGATGACATCGATGGCTGCTCCTAAGAGCATGTCTCCAGATCAAAGATCAACGGAGGTAGCAGCTACAACAACAGATGAGATGATGGGGTTGGAGGCAGAGTCTAGTGGAAGTTCTAGAAGTACCTCCCTCGCTAAGAGGGAGTGTTAGATTTTGTAGCTCGGAGGTACTTCTGCATTGGCGGTGCCCAACATGTAGAAGTGACGTAGCTCGGAGGTACTTCTGCATTGGCGGTGCCCAACATGTAGAAGTGACGAGCAATTCTCTCTTAAGCGACTTTATAAAGTCAAGTTGAGCCTTTTAATATTTAATGGGTAAAAGTGACTTTATGATGTTTGGGTCACTTAAGTGATTTAAGTGACCTCGACGAAAGATTAAGTCACGTCCGTTGATCTTGTGGAGCAAGATCAAATCTCAGCCCTTGAGATGTAGGGTTTGGGCAGTTACACATTAAAGAATGCATAAAGGCAACACTTGAGGGAGAGAGGGGGGGACTTTTCAACGAGAGAAGAGAGGGAAAGTGATGGGGTGCATTGTCCAAGGAAGATTGAGCTGAGAGGAAAGATTGACAGCAATAGAGCGGCACACATTTCAAGGGAAAGAGTGGGCATGCATCCCAAGAAAGTTCAACATTATTTTGACAGCCCGTACAGCTGCTACAAGGTATTACACCATTTGTTGCTGGTCGCACAACTTGTTTATGCACAGAAATCGAGGCAACCATTCAGCTCTAGTTTGGCATGATTTCCAAGGCATTTTGCTGAGGGAATATCCGTACAGTATGTACAAAAATAGTAGTGTTGTGCACAGATTTCGAGAAGATTGTTTGCTGCCAGAGAGGCCATACAGTTCAGGTCATACTGTTGAAATTTGGGCACAGATTTTGAGGTCTGATATTTTGTGGTGATTGGCACTGTTTTTGAGGTGGTATGTTGGCACAATACATGAGATAAGTACTGCTGTAATTAATGCTGAAATATATTGCTGTTGTACACAGATTTTTCCTGCAAGCTCAATAAGAAGAATCCCTCTTGAACTGGTTTTCTCCTTGTGGGATTTTCCAGGGGCTTTGCCCAGAAATTTCTTGTGTCAAATGTGTTTGAATGATTGTTCACTGTTCATTTGTTCCTGCTGCTGAGTTTCAGATATTAGTCATTTTGCGTTTCTGCTCATAGTTCCAGTTGCATGCTGAGTTAACTTGCATTATTGGTGAATACTATTGGAGGTTGAAATCTAAGTTTTTGGCTAAGCATTTGTCTGGTAGATTTTTACAGGTCATGAAACCATGTTGTCATAATCCTTATTTCAACTTTGCCATTGAAGATATGAATATAGTGGCCTTGCTGTCAGATGTGCACAAGGGGCAACAAATTCCTTCACAGCTCAGGAAGATAGAGCACATCATGCAGAAGAATATCTGGGAGTCCAAGCAATTTAAGCCTCATGGTGCCCATTCCCGAAGGTTTGAGACTCGATTGCAAAATACACTATGCGGTTTATGTTGTTATTGAAATCTTCGAAGAAGTCTCTAAGGAATGTCATGTGGGAGGTTGCACATGTGTCAAGAAGCCACGCATCTCTCCAAGAAGTACATGAAGTGTTAAACAATTCTTCAATTACTCCTATATTTCAATGGGCAACAATGTAATGAGAAGATTTAGGTGCTTTACCTTTTGTTGGCTCTCATGTTTTACCTTTGTCTTCTTTTTTATTCTCTTTGTCTTTAATCTTCTCCCATGGGACTCTGTAGTCAGTTGCTTCATGTAACCCATTCTTTCCACAAGGGGTCCAATGAAGATTGGATCTCTCGCCTTGGTTGTGTCTACCCCTTGACTCTGAAAGTCTTTCTTGCATGTCCTCTTTTGCTACCTTCTCCTCTAGAAGAACCATGTGGTTGACTCTTCCCTTTCTGAGCAAGACACACAGTCTCACCGTTGGAATGTGTTGACTTCTTTCCAAGGCTTTCTCACGTTCTGCAACTTTCTTCACCAAAGTGTCAAATGTGATGGATTTCATTTTTCCACTAGCTTGCAGAGATTCAAGATAGTGAGGATATGTAGGGTAGAGGGCCTTAGTGAAAGTTGTGAGAGGGAGGTCTATCTTCACTCCAGTGGCTTCAACATTATGCATTATGGCTTTGATTTTAGAAGCTAAAGCCACAAGGTCATCATTCTTCAATTCTAGGTTAAAGAACTTCACCAATAGTTGTATGAGTTCCAATTTTGAGTGAGTGTCATACAAGTTGTTCAATCTCTTCAAAGCACTATAGGAGTCATTAATGGAAACAATATGACAACTCACATCTTCACTTACTGTTGCATCAATCACAACATATGCTTTCTGGTCTCTGTCCTTCCATATGGCACACTCCTTGTTTGATGTAGGAATGGTTGGTTTGCTACTCTTCAGTTGTGCTTCTCTGATAGTTGATTCAACTTCTTCTTCATTGGCAGTTGCTGCTTCACAAATGCCATTGCACAAGTCGTTGAAGATCAATGTGATTTTGATCTTTCTATACCATTTTCGGTAATTCTGTTTACCAGTTGGCACCACGTTGACGATGGGGATGAGAGAATGCATTTTCATAGACAAAATGACAATCTCTGCATTTACATCGTCAGAACTGTGATAAGGACTCTCGTATGCGCATGAGGAATGTTGTCGAACCGAGCACCATTGAGATCGGCATTGGCAAGATTATGAAGATGGGAGCAAAGCAAATAACCTCAAAGAAGTCTTGAAGCTTATCATTAGCTACTTGAAAAAGTCAATAGTTTGTCAAGCAAAACATAATAAACAAAGATGAAGACTGTTCAATATCAATGACGCTCCCCAAGTCAATGACGCTCCAGAACACCGCGATTAACATTGCCAACACTGTCGTGCTGAGAACCATAACCCCCAAGCTCGGGTGCACACCTTATGACTGATCCAAGCAAGCTCTGAACAAATGGGGAAAACACAGCCGTTGGTGACAATGAAGATGGTTTAAACGACGATGCCAAAGCAAGATTAACAAACGTAAAAAACAAGTGATTCAACCCAGGAAAATTTTAGTTATGACCAACCAAAATAGCATTAAATGTGTGACTGAACCCTGGACCACTGCTCTAACACCAATGGAGGTGATGAACGAACGATTTTGCGAATAAGGTTTCTCAGAGAGGCACTCAAAGAGTTGTTGAATGAATGGTTTTGTGAATAGGGTTTCTCAGAGAGGCACATAAATTGAGAAGGGCATAGAATAGACAAACCTGCGCGCAAAGGATAGAAAGATGTGTGAACTGGGCACATAGGTCAGTAAAGGCAGTAGATGGGAAGGTAGAGGGACAAGTAGGCAGGGGTTGTTTTCTGCACGCGAGGGGAAAGGAAACGCCAAGGGGAATGATTCATGGAGTTAACCTGCACTTTGATACCACCAACATGTCAGGTATGGGCAGAATTGTAACTCCACACTTGATGCTTTGCATTAACATGAAATGTCTATAAATACAAATTTGAATGACTGTTGGTCTTCACATTCCGTGTGATTCTTCCTATCACCTACGACGACTCATATTTCTCCTAAGTGATATTTACAATGATGTTTACATAAGTAACACAATCACAAGGATTACATGTCCAACATTAACTAATGGCTCACATTGATCATTTACATGAAAGATGCATAGAGAGAGTTATTGAGGCTTTGTGATACATGATTTGCCACATTTTATGTTACTTTGAAAAGAATGGTTGAGGAAAAAGCAAGTCTATGATCCATTGTCTGCAACAAGGAATGATAGAGGTCTTGTTTTCAAAAGATTCCAAAGGAATGTGGATCAAAGCAATGCCATATGGGATGATGCAACCAAGGTTTAAAAAATGTGTGATTGAATAGTTGATATGCTTTGCATGGTTGGTAGTGACATGCCTTGTGTGGTTTTTGTTTATGATAGTATGGGTTGTTGTAAGGAAACCATTGCAAGTGCTTTAGATAGAGTGGAAGATAGGTACAAGGACATATGGGAGGTGGTTGATTCAAGATGGAGGACGATGCATGACCCTTTCCCTTTCAACAACATGCTATTTGGTTCCTAGATTATTTGGGTGAAAAAGAAATAATGATAGAGAAGTCATTAGTGGAGGATGGGGACAACACTATAGCTAATATAGGGTGTCAATGTACAAGTAAATAGTAGCTCGGCTTGGACTTGGACTTGCATGAGTAATGAGTGGGAATTATTATAGAGAAGAGGTTATGATTCTTATTATTAACACATTGGCATATGATTATATTATATCTATGTTATTGGATCCAACCTTTGTGGGTGCTAGATCCATGGATTGTATTGGGATCCACATTCAAATCCATCAGGATCCAGGTGGGATTTGACTTTGAAATGGATCATGAGCTGGAGAAATGGATCCCGAGTAGAAGATTGATTGGATCTGTATCCACCAGGATCCATCATCTACATCTGGATCTGGCTTTGAAATGGATCGTCACCAAGCTGAAATAGATCATGAGCTGGAGAAATGGATCTTGAGTAGAAGATTGATTGGATCCAAATCCACCAAGATACAGCCTTGAAACAGATCTCGACCATGCTGAGACAGATCCCAAACTTGAGAAATGGATCCTAAGTGGAAGATTGCCCCTAAAATGGATCCCAAACTTTTTTTTGACCCCAAATTCAGTCAAAACCAGTTTTTTGTTTGTTAACCTAGAAATGTCTTCTAATCAGTGGAGAGCAATTGTTCATGAGATCTAGGAATAGTAGCCAGTAAAGTACTTAAGGTTTTTGTGTATGTCTTTGTTATTATAGTGAGTTTTGGCAATGTATGTAGTGAAGCCTTGAGCTTCAAGAAAGGCTTGAAATAACCTTTTTCCTAATGGATTTTATCTTTGCAGAAATTGTATTCAAGGGTTGATAAATTTATGATTAATTCTTCTTTTAGGATTCCATTAGTCTCTATTGACTGTTTAATTAAAGCGATCACCTTTATTATCTCAGATCACCACTCTATACTATATAGTATTGAAGTGCTGCCCTAGTAGCCCATTGTGTCCCAAGTTCCAACATGTCATAATCATAGTTTTAAAAACCGAAACCGGTATCGGAACCGGTTGAGGGTCCAACCTGAACCGGAACCGGAACCGGTAATAAA
>CBVK0101184114.1:0-15538 GCA_900067695.1 Picea abies | reverse complement strand
AATTCATGTATTCATTATTGGAGGGAGGTGAATTGTGATGGAGTTATTGTGTAACTTATATATCTTGGAGTTGTTATATATATATATATATATATATATATATTCATTATTGGAGGGAGGTGAATTGTGATGGAGAAAGGTATTTGGTTGTGTGGAGGAGGTTCTCCTACTGTTTAAGGATTTATTGTGTAACTTATATATCTTGGAGTTGTTCTCCACGCTTTCATTTTGTACATGGTGTGTACTTATATTTTGTTATGATAATTTAAACATTTGGTTTATTAAAATAGAGCATTCAATAGACACACGACCAACTCCCCCAAGTGTTAATAAACTCCTTATATGGGTGAACAAAGTCCCCCTACAAGGAAATACAACAGGTGGTGATTTTAGGGACTTAACTCACCTATGTCATATGGGTGTGCATCATCTACCCTCATTCTCATGCAAGATCCAATGGTTAGTTTGATTTATGTGCCCAAACATTAGGATTCACACCTAAATGTTATAGTTAAGTTACACTTATCTATTCATCATAGATACCAAATATTCCATCTTCAATGCATTTAAACTAGGGCCATCTAGTTCTCATCTTGGACATACTAAGACATCCTCTATTTAGCTCGGAAACACCAAGAAATATATCATGTTGGACACATCAAGCAAGCTATCCATTTCAAATTAGACACGTCAAAAAAGATATCAACTTGGACACACCAAGTAATTTTCATACCCTTGGTATCTCAATCAATGATTCTTTTCATATTTCCATTCAGTGTGACACCATAGAAATAAAACTATACATTATTCTCCATTTACCAATCCTCGACACAAACAAGAGAAAAATTGGACACTATATATGTGTAGATATAGGCCTTCTATGATCCATAAATAGGATGGTTATAGCCTATCCGTATCACTACCACAGAGTCCTCTACAAAAATAATATACTCATAGTTATCATCAGCTTATAAAAACTCGACCAGCTATCCAAAGTCGAGTCGACCAAGAGACAAAACTGGTCATCCATCCCAAGTCAAATCAACCAAATTATGAGGAAGTCAAACTTTCAACAGTCAAGTCAAAAATAATGCAAATCGACCAAGTCAACTTCGATGAGAGGCAAGTCAACCAAGTCGAATCAAATGGAAAGAAATTTGACCAAGTCGATTCAGATGCAAGTATGGTTGACCAAGTGAATCAAACCGACCAAATGGAAGGCTTCTCGATCAAAGAACAGATCTCGTCGATTAGTAACTATTGTTGACAAAATGGGTAAAGGGAAAAAATGACTCTTGGTGAATCCAAAACGCTTAGGGGTGAGTCGAGTCAAACAACAATGGAGAGCCAAACTCAAAGTTCGAGTTTGGAAATAAACAGTTGGGAAGAATGTTTGGAGGGATAATTTGACAATCAACTATAAAGGAAAATGTTTGGGAGGCATTTTCAGTAACCCGCAATGCATAAAAATTCCTAGGGTGATTTTGGAAACCCATAGCAACTTAAAAAACATATGGAAGTTGATTATAATATTCGTTGATAGATAAAAACATATGGGGTTGAAATTGATAGCAGGTGAATTTCCAAAAATGTGTATATGGTGTGTGGGTGGCTAATAAATGTCCATACAACCCCATATTTCAAATATACTCCATCCTGATTTATGGGCAAAGGAAAATGCTAAACAAAGTCAAGAATGTGCCCAACAACTCTTAAAACCAAATTATAAACCCGCAAGTAAATAACAATGGCTCAAGAATAAGGGTCATCGATTTACAAAATTTGAATCAATGCACAAGTATGGTTAAAGAGTTGTTATATCGCTTACTGACCCATGGGGACCAAGTTAATATAAAACTAGTTCAAGCCAAATGACACAGAGTTCTAATTGATAAGCCATACATAGATGACCATTAAATCATAGTGCATACCATTTTCCATTCATAAACAATTATAAGCATAAAAATCATCACACGTAGACTCAGAATTTACCCTAGAAATCCAAACGAGAAAACCAACACTCTTTTTTGGCTTCATCTGGGATCTTTATTAATCAACAATGGGAAAGTTACAATATCTTTGTTTCATATCCATGCTCCTTAGTGACATCTAGGCAGGATTTTTACATCATTCACAGCCAAAGAACCCCTCTCTCATTGTGGGGAAACATAATATAGAGGACTAAGTTGACCATGAGGATAGCTAGAAGGTCAGGCATCCCCAACACTTCAGCTTCTCTCTAGTCCATTTCTCCTTATTTTCTATATTTGTTTGTCTTTTCTTTCATGTGGAAAGGTTCTCATGAAAGTCTCATTTATTCTCTTAAGTACAACAATATACTACCTGACTTTACATATATGATATACTAGAATGGAAATCAATCATGATGGCATGGGGCCCTTCACACGAACAAGTTGATATCCTTTTTCATCCATAGCCTTCAAGAATTCATGTGTTTATCATATTAGATCCTGTGTCGATAGCCAATTGTTCTTTTCAAATCTTATTCAGATCACACCTCCCCAATGGGAGGCTTTTGATCCCAAAAATCTTCCAAGGAGAAATGAGGGAATTTGCTTGCAATATAGTTCCTTTCATTCCAGTTTTTTCCCTTCCAGTCTATCCTTTGAGACCAATCTGCCACATTTATTTATGTCCTCTGTGATTCATCTTCTCCTTGTGCTAAAAAATTGTGTCTTCCTTCAACTCCTCAAGTCAATGAGGTGCAAGGTATTTAACAATGGAAAGTACCTATTGTTCTTCCTCCTCATCCATCATGGAGGGTTCGAACAACTTCAAATTTTCCACATTCACCGCTAAGTTGATATTCATATAAGGTTGAAGTTTCAATCTGAAGGTGTTCTCATTCACTTTCTCAATGATCTCAAATGGTCCATATCATCAGAGATGTGTATAAGAGACAGATATAGTTCCTTTCATTCCAGATTTTTCCCTTCTAGTCTATCCTTTGATACCAATCTGCCACATTTATTTATGTCCTCTGCAAATCATCTTCTCCTTGTGCTACAAAATTGTGTCTTCCTTCAACTCCTCAAGTCAAAGAGGTGCAAGGTATTTAACAATCGAAAGTACCTATTTTTCTTCCTCCTCATCCATCATGGAGGGTTCGAACAACTTCAAATTTTCCACATTCACCACTAAGTTGATCTTCATATAAGGTTGAAGTTTCAATCTGAAGATGTTCTCATTCACTTTCTCAATGATCTCAAATGGTCCATATCTAAGGGGCTCAATTTTATTTGTTTATCCTTATATTCATTCCTTACAAAGATAGAGCCACACCTTATCCCCAACATGTAATTTATGATCCTCCCTATATTTATCATTCTTGGATGTGTACAACTGCTAGCTCTTTTTGAGTTGCTCCTAAACCCTTATATGTATATATGTGATCTTGTCCACGAATGTGATTTCCTTTTGTTCTTATCCTTGTAGCCCCACTTCTTCCTTCTATTGTCCATAAATGATATCCAATGGTGAAGGAGGTAAATAACCAAAACAAGTCTCGAAAGGAGATTCATTGGTGGAAGAATGGAGCTCTCTATTGTGAGAATGTTGAATGTATACTATATGTTCATCCCAAGTCTTTGGATGTTTTCTATTGTAACATCTCAACAGTTACACCAACATATTGTTTACTACCTCAATTTTTCCATTAGTCTGAAGATGGAAGGAAGTGGAGTACTTCAACATGGTATCCATTCTTTCCCAAAGTGTTGTCCAAAATATTCCAAATAACTTGGTTTCCTGATCATATATGATGGAGGTTAGAAATCCGAAATATACCCAAACATGGATGAAAAATAGTTCAGTTGCTTCTCTTTTAAAGAGTGTCTTCTTACATGGAATGAGAAAAAAAAATTTGTTGAATCGATTGATCCAGGTGGATATCGGTGGCCACCCACATTTTCCAACTGGCTCAAAACAGTTTTCTGGCAATTTTGGTAATTTACTATTTTTAGCAGTTTTTAACTTCTGGGACCATTTTGAGGCCCTAAACGACATTTTTGGGAAAATGAGGAGAAATATGGAAGTTGCTTAGATATTTCCTCCAAAATTAATCTCATCGGTGATACCTTTCCAATGGGATATCATGCACCTAAAACAAATATTGTATGCAAAAGTTATGACCCCGGGAAGTTGACGTACTAACTTACCCAAATGGGGCCCACATGAATTTTGGCGATATCTCTATGCATTTATTTATTATATCTCTGCTCTCATTTCGTGTCGAAAATAATCTGGATCATTGATCCACCACAACAAACAAGTAGTCATGGTATCTATGATTCATAGGTAAACCTCCAAAAAAATCCATGCAAATTCTCTCCCAAGGTCTACTTGTCACTGGTAATGGCATGTACAAGCCAATTTTTCCATTTATTGGCTTGCTAATGCTGTAAAGAATTCAACCTCTAACAAAATTTTCCACATGCTCCTACATCTTTGGCCAATACACATACTGCTACAAATTCTCCACTATCTTTTCCATGCCAAAATTCCCAACAAACATAGAAGTGTGTTCTTCTCTCATCAATTGAACTCTTTTGTCCCAGGGTATGCAAAGTTTTTCCATATTTTACAGCAACCCATCTCGGAGGTGGTACTCATTTCCTTCCATGAAAACGATCAACATCTCCTTTAGTTGCTTGTATACTTCTTTGAAATATTCATCTCCATCATAACATTCACTTAGAAGTTCATGAGTGAAAGGCTCAAGCTGCATTATCATTCCAATTGTTGCATTATTCTTCATTGGTGGTCAAGAGAACATGTCTGCTAGTCTATTCATGACTCTTTTCTTGTATTTAATAAATAAATGAAATTGTTGCAAGAAATCTAACCACTTGCAATGCCTCACATGTTTCATCTTACTCTGACTCTGTAGATACTAAAGGGTTTAATGATCTGTGTGTATGATAGTCTCTTTTCCCAAGAGGTAATTCTTCCAATTCTTCACTACTTGTACAATCGAAAAGAGTTATTTATCATACATGGGGTAGTCAAGTAATGCTCCATGAAATAATTTTTAATGGTAGCACACAGGCCTTCCTTCTTGCATGAGTATTTCTCCCAATACATATCCAATAACATTAGTTTCTATCTCAAAATGCCGTTGCAAGTTTGGCATGGCAAAGACTAGAGCATCACTTATTTTCTTCTTCAAGTATTCAAATGCTCTTTGTTGTATCTTACCCCAATGAAAAATATTTCCTTTGGAAGTTACAACATTAAATTTGGTGTTGCTACTATAGAGAAGTTTACAATGAATTTCCTTAAATACTGACCTACTCCCATGAAACTCCTGACCTTTGTCACATTGGTGGGATTAGGCCATTGGGTGATGGTTGTGATATTCTCTAAATCTACCCTCATCTCTCCTCCTCCAATCATGTGTCCAATATATATTAAGGAGGTCTTTCCAATCTCACATTTCTGCAAGTTTGAAATCAACTGAGTCTTCCTCAAGGTCTCTCATACCTATGTCACATATGAGAGGTGTTCTTTCCCAGTATTTCTAATTATTATTATATCATCCATATATAATATTACAAAAGAGTCAATTAAGGGGTGTAACACATCATTCATTAGTCTCATAAACATTGAAAGTGCATTGCATAATCCAAAAGGCATTATTAACGACTCATACAAACCTTGTCATGTTTTGAATGTTGTATTTCATACGTATTCCACTTTGATCCTCATTTGGGGGTATCGTGATTTGAGGTCCATCTTAGTGAAGAATTGGCTTATTGCAGTTGATCCAACAAGTCATCAATACTTGGCATAGGATATATCTATTCTTGATGATGATCTTATTCATTGCATGGTATTCAATGCACATTCTGCAGCTTCCATCTTTCTTCAGCACCATGATGACGGGTGAACCACATGGTGAAGTGTTGGGTTTGATGAATCCTTTCTCCAACAATTGTTGTAGCTACTTCCTTACTTCATCTACTTCGATGATGGGCTACATATACAATCCAATGTTAGGCAGTGGCGACGCTGGAAACAACTGAATCCCGTGTTCAACTTCTCTCTTGGGTGGCAATCCTTGAGTATCTTGAAACACTTCCCTATAGGCTCCAATTAGTTGTTTTAGTTTTTGATGTTTCTCACCACTACATCCTTCTAAGGATTCCTTCATCTCCAACTCGCTTCCTTCTCCTTGTTTCTCTTCTTCTCTCAGGAACAACAAGACAAACGTATTTGTACTTCCTAGGACTGTTCTTTGTTGATGAACACCAATAAAAGAGAGATTGGATTTTTCCTTGTGTTCCTTTATGTAATATGCTTTTCCATTCTTGACTATCCTATATTGGTTTTCTTTCCTTCTGAAAATAACGTCCCTCACGTACAAATATGAACTTCCCAAGATGACTCCACATATGTCTAGATGAACCACATCTACAACTACCTCATCAATTTTTTTTTATTGAAGGTAAACTTAACTTTACACTGCTTTCTCACTTTCAATTCCACATCTTTCCTTACCTATCCCAAGGGGTATGGATGTGAATGATATTGATTTTCTATCCCAATATTCTCAAACAATTGCGCAAATATCAAGTTGGATTGTGAACCAGGATCGAACAAACAATCCACCTTGCTTTGCTTCATGCGGAATTTAATGCAAAAGATTCCAGTCATCATCTTCTCCTCCTTGTAACTGCAACCAACTAATGCCACCTATTTATGAATATTAGTGTAGATAATCTTCCCTTCCGGGTTGATATCCACCATTTCCTCAACATCCACTGATATCAATTCTTTCTTCTTCCTTTTCTGAAAATATTTGGGGCACTTCTCAAGATGCAATCTCCAAAAATTTTGGACCTCAGTGTGTCCCTTTTGATAACACCCTTTACATTGTTGGATAGAAGATGTTTCTTCTTGTTCTACATCCAAAATCTTCTTCCCATTCCACTCTTTTTTTTCTTCTTTCTTTGTTTCTCTTATGGTCCTACTTGCTTGTGAGTACTTTTGTGTGGCTTTATCTTGTCTCCCTCAAGGTATTGTTCTTGAATATTGGTCTCATCAATTTTCTTATGCCTAAATAACATCATTTGTCTACGAATTTGAGGTAACAATTACCCCAAATACTTGACTAAGATGTCTAGACTTTTGAGAGAGACTCCCATGTAAATTTCTCTCTTCCTTAATTGTGTTGTGAACTCCTACACTAATTGTCCTTGTCTTTGCCTAAAGTAATGCCATAATATTTGTTGGTGTTACTCATATCCTATTGGATAAAATTGATATTTTATCATGTCCTTGAACACCTCCCGATCAGTCACTAGTTTCTCATTTCCTAGTGCTCTTCTTACTAAATCACTCTCCCACCACATCAAAGCATGGCCTTCAAGCTTCAACCGAGCAAAATAAATCTTTTTTTTTTTCGAGTTACTTCATGCACATTGAAGTATACTTCCATTTGTTGTATCCAGTGTTTAGTATGATAGCATCTACTTCCCCGTATATGGCTTGATGTCCAAATTGGGCTCCATGCAAAAAGGTACTTGTGTCTTGTTGTAGCTACACTCTCCCATCTCTAGCTAAGTCTTATGCTTTATATCTAGATTTTCTTCTTCCTTATTAGGTCCTTCATGACAAACCTATGTTTCCTTACTCTTTGTTGCCAATAGTTGTGACACCATTAATGTCAATGTGTCCAAACTCTATTAAAATATATCCAACTTGACCTTGGGATCTTCTTCCTCTTCTCCTTCATAATGTTCCCCTGACATTATTGATGCTCTAATTTACTTTATCCCTCGTAACGAATCTTTTCTCTTTCTTTTGTAATCACTATGGGTACTTACCATATAGGTCTCACTAAATGTATTCAAAATTATGCTCTCATACCATCTTATCCGTAAACAGGAGGCTTATAGCCTATCTGTCTCACTAACTTGGAGTCCTCTAAAAAACAAATATACTCATAGTTATCTTCATCTTATAAAAACTCGAACACCAATCCAAAGTCGATTCGACTAGGAGAGAAACCAGTTGATCATCCCATGTCAAATCAACCAAGTGATGAGGAAGTCAAACTTTCAACAGTTGAGTTGAAAATAATGTAATTTGACCAAGTCGACTTGGATGAGAGTCAAGTCAAACAAGTCGATTTGGATGGAAGGAAAGTCAACCAAGTCGAGTTAGATGCAAGTCTGGTCGAACAAATGGAATGATGGTCAATTAGAGGGTGGATCTTGTCGATTAGTATCTATTGTTGAACAAATGGGGAAAGGGAAAAAATGACTCTTGGTGAAGCTAAAACTCTTAGCAGTGAGTCAGATCGAACAAAAAGAGAGAGGCAAACTCATAGGTCTAATTTGAAAATCAGCAATTGCGAATAATGTTTGGAGGGACAATTTGAAAATCAGTTGTGAAGGAAAATGTTTGGGAAGCAATTTCAATAACCCAGGATGCATACAAATTCCTAAGGCAATTTTGGCAACTTATATCAACTACAAAAACATATGGAAGTCAATTTTAAGATTCATTAATAGAGAAAAAATGTATGGGGGTGAATTTGATTACAGGAGGATTTTCAAAAATGTGTATATGGTCTATGGGTGGCTAATAAATGTCCATACAACCATAAATTTCAAAATATATTGCTTCTCTAATTTACGGGAAAAGTAAAACTTCCAGCAAAGTTGAGAATGTGCCCAACGACTCTTAAAACTAAATTAGAAACTTTCAAGTAAATAACAACGGCTCAAGAAGGAGGATATTCAATTTGCAACTTATGAATCAACGTACAGGTGTGGTTAAAAAGATGTTAGTATGGTTTACTCACCCATAGGGACCAAGTTAATATAAAATGATTTCAAACCAAACAACACGAAGTTCTCATTTCTAAACCATACACAAATGACCATTAACTTACAGTGCATACCATTTGTCATTCATAAACAATTGTAATCACAACAATCATCACACATATACTCATAATTTACCCTCGAAACCCAAATGGGAAAACCAACATTCTTTTTTTGAATTCAGGCAAGCTCTATATTGGTCACCAATGGGAAAGTTACATGCTCTTTGGTTCATCTCTAGGCTCCTCAATGACATCTGGGAAGCCTCTTTACATCATTCACAACCAAAGAACCCCTATCTCATTGGAAAACATAATATAGAGGATTGAGTTGACCGAGAGGATAACTGGAAGGTTAGCTTCTCTCCAGTCCATTTCTCCTTCTTGTTTTTTTTGTCTTTTCTTCCACATGGAAAGGGTCTCATAAAAGTCTCATTTATTCTCTTACGTACAATAATATATTTCTTGACTTTCCATATATTACGTACTATAATGGACATCAATTGTGATGGCTTGTGGCCCTTCATGCCAACAAGTTGATCTCCTTATTTTCCCATAGCCTTCAAAAAATCATGTGTTGATCATCTTAGAGCATGTGTTGATAGTCAATTGTTCTTGTTGGATCCGATTCAGATCATTCTATAACACACACAAAAGATTAACATTTAGAACAACACCACAACTTTCAATCTACATGAGAAATATTCTCATCATCTTTGGATCAAAATACAAAAAAAATACTCTCTATCAAATCTAGAACATCATCATGTCTTCCTTTCTACAAACTCATCATTTCCCCTTAGAATTAACTATGCCATCCTCACTCATCTTATGCACCAAAAACAATGCAACTTCATTGTATCTTTAATTTCCACGATAACCAACGAATTGTTGTTCACCCAAAAAAAATTCTTCCATATCTAATTCAAGGTGCCCATTGTTCTCTATCCACTTATAGGAATGTCATATAGAACAACATACCAACTAGGAACCAACCATGCCTTTGGGATAAACACTAATACCACAAATTTTGACTAGGAATCTGGGCCTAACATCAACATGATTATAAAGATTGAACAACTAAAAATCTTATGGAGATACTTCCATGTACCCAACCATTGTTATCATTAGTTCTCTAGGAAAATAGTTTGGATACAGGATGTATCCAAGTCAATTTTACATTCTTTGCACCTACCAATTTGAGGACTTATGGCACAATATTATTCAAATAGTATTTGATCAGGGAAAATTAAAGATGACAAACCACATAGCTATATTTCCCTTTCAACTTCAACACATCTCACAATTAGGAATGAATTTTACATTACAAATTTGTCACATAGGGATACAAAATATCAACAAGAAATGATCATACATATAACCAAATACATATACCTTCTTAATCCTCTTCATTTACCTCTTTAACCTTTAAATATTAAATGTCATAGTCTAATAACAATGTATTCAAACTTCTGTAATCATAATGGGTACTTACCATACATGTCTCACTAAATGTATTCAAACTTTTTCTCTCATACCATCTGATCTATAAACGGGAGGCTTATAGCCTATCTGTCTCACCAACATGGAGTCCTCTACAAAATAAATATACTCATAGTTTTCATCATCTTATAAAAATTTGACCAACAAGACAAAGTCAAGTCGAGCAGGAAACAAACCAATCGATCATCCCATGTTGAATCAACCAAGTGATGAAGAAGTCAAACTTTCAATAGTTGAGTCAAAAAATAATGCAAGTCGACCAAGTCAAATTGGATGGAAGGAAATTCAACCAAGTGGATTTGGATGCAAGTCTGGTTGAACAAGTGAACCAAATCGACCAAATGGAAGGTTGGTTAATCAAAGGGTGGATCCCATTGATTAGTATCTATTGTTGACCAAATGGGGAAAGGGAAAAAATGATTCTTGGTGAAGTTGAAACTCTAAGGGGTGATTAAGGTAGAACAACAACAGATAGAAAAACTCATAGGCCGAATTTGAAAATCAGCGGTTGGGGAGAATTTTTGGAGGGAAAATTTGACAATCAGTTGAGAAGGAAAATGTTTAGGAGGCGATTTTAGTAACCCATGATGCATAAAAATTACCAAGGCAATTTTTGCAACCTAGAGAAACTAAAAAAACTTATGGAAGTCAATTTTAAGATTCATTGACAGAGAAAAACGTATGGGGGAGAAATTGATAGAAGGAGAATTTGCAAAAATGTGTATATGGTCCGTGGTTGGCTAATAAATGTCAATACAGCCACAGATTTAAAAATATACTATGTACGTAATTTACGGGCAAAGGAAAACTCCCAGCAAAGTCAAGAATGTGTCCAACGACTCTTAAAACTAAATTAGACACCCATAAGTAAATAACAATTAGTCAAGAAGGAGGATCGTCGATTAAAAACTTTTGAATCAACGCACGGGTGTGGTTAAAGAGATGTAATTGTGGTTTATTGACCCACGAGGACCAAGTTAATATAAAATAAGTTCAAACCAAAGGACAAGAATTTCTCATTGCTAAATCATACACAAACGACCATTGACTTACCGTGCATAACATTTGTCATTCATAAACAATTTTAATCACAAGAATCATCACAAATAGACTCATAATTTACCCTGGAAACCCAAATGGGAAAACAAACATTCTTTTTTTTATTTCATCCAAGCTCTATATTAGTCACCAACGAGCAAGTTACATGCTCTCTGGTTCATCTCCATGCTCCTTAGTGACATATGGGAAGCCTCTTTACATCATTCATAGTCAAAGAACCCCTCTATCATTGAGAAACATAATATATAGGACTGAGTTGACCGAGAGGATAGCTAGAAGGTTAGGCGTCCCCAATGCTTCAACTTCTCTCCATTCCATTTCTCCTTTTATTTTATTTTTTTTCTTTTCTTCAACATGGAAAGGGTCTCATGAAAGTCTCATGTATTCTCTTACGTACAATAGTAACATGCTTGACTTTACATATATTACATACTAAAATGGACATCAATCATGATGGAATGGGGACCTTCATGCCAACAAGTTGATCTCCTTCGTTTCCCATAGCCTTAAAAAATGCATGTGTTGATAATCTTAGAGCCTATGTCGATAGTCAATTGTTCTTGTCGAATATGATTCAGATCATTCTTTAACACACACAAAAACTTAGCATCTAGAGCAACAACACAAGTTTCAATCTACATGAGAAATATTCTCATCATCTTTGGATTAAAATACAAAAAAAATACTCTCTGTCAAATATAGAACTTCATCATGTATTCCTTGCTGCAAACTCATCATTTCCCCTTAGAATTAACTATGCCATCATCACTGAGCTTCTGCAACAAAAACAATGCAACTTCATTGTATCTTTAATTTCCATGATAACCAACCAATTGTTGTTCACCCAAAATTTTTAAAAACTCTTGCATATATAATACAAGGTGCCCATCATTCTCTATTCACTTATAGGAATGCCATATAGAGCAACATACCAACTAGGAACCAACCATACCTTTGGGATCAACATTGATACCACACAGTTTGACTAGGAACCTCGACCTAACATCAACATGATTGTAAAGACTTAACATCTAGCCATCCTATGGAGATACTTCCAGGTACCCAACCATTGTTCTCATTAGTTTTCTAGAAAAATAGTTTGGATAAAAGATGTATCCAAGTCAATTTTACATTCTTTGCACCTACCAATTTGAAGATTTATGACACAATATTCTTCAAATAGTATTTTATCAAGGAAAAATTAAAGATGACAAACCACATAGCTATATTTCTCTTACAACTTCAACACTTCTCACCAGAAATGAATTTTACATTACAAAGTTGTCACATAGGACTAGAAAATATTAACAAGAAATAATGATACATATAACCAAATACATATACCTTCTTAATTGTCTTCATTTACCTCTTTAACCTTTAAATCTTAAATGTCATATTCTAATCACAATGTATTTTAATAAACTTGAAACTTTAAAATACAAAAATCATTTCGTATCAAAAATTTACCTGTCATTATGCATGTATAAAAAACAATAGTTGTAAAGCCAAAGCTGTTTTTGAGACCATTTTGCAGTTTTTGACATTATTTTGTGGCAAGTATGACTTTAGAAACTTTAGCCAAATATAGAGAATCATGTAAGAGGTAATTTGTGATGGTTTGCAAGGATAGGGTTATGGTAGATCCAGCTAAGATTGTGGCCATCGTCATTGTAAAAGGTGCCGCATGCGCCTTCTAAGCGCCGAACCGTTTGCTTCTAACATTCTTAAATATAACAAGGCGGTGGTAGGTCTCACTCCCACCCAATCTATATACGAGTTCCTGGGTTCGAGTCAAATATAACAAGGCGGTGGTAGGTCTCACTCCCACCCAATCTATATACGAGTTCCTGGGTTCGAGTCCCAGGTCATTTATACCCACCCCCATTCATTTACGTAAGGGCGGGCAGGATATCACCACTTCGAACCACGAGAGACCAACTTTGGAGTGGCCAGATGAGGATATGGATTGGAACAACGGTGGTCTGGGTCACGCCGTCCCCCGCTATTATTATTTCAAGTAGGTGTTTGCGGTTTCAATCCAATCAATGAAATGAATCAGTCTTAAAAGAATATACAAAGGGAGATAGGGTATACAAAGGGAGATAGGGTATGTATACTTCCGTGGCTTAAATATATAAAGGGAGATAGGGTATGTATACCTCCATAAATTTTACCAATCAAATTGCTGGACCCAAAAAATCTCATACACTAATTTAATGTTTAACTTGACCGTAACCTTAAATAAATAAATAAAAATTTAAATATTTTAAAAATATAATAAAATTCAATAATATAATGTTTAACTTTGAAAAAACAAATAAAATTTATAATCAAACAGTTGATTGATTAATATGCCATCAAAGCTAATCGATTGCTATATACCTGGCACGGCAGGAATAATAACATATGAGTGAATAACCTTTAAAAAAAAAAAAACATTCTCTCACTTTTGTTAGACAATATATTCAAAGACCAAACAACATCTCTTTCCAATGGAAAATGCCTTTCCTGCTCTTTTGCATCTATCAATCGCACCAAAACATCTATCCTTGCACTTGTTCCATCTTCCACATGTTTACCGGAAACAAATTTGAGCTGTGCGATTTTCAATTCACGGGCAGGAAATCCACTAACCATAGTCATCCATGCTTATCCGGTATGACTTGCATCCAGTGCTTTGATCCTTGTCACGTCTCTTGGTATAATAGCCTTATTTGTAAGCAGGTGCTAAGTGGCAGTAGAAAGAACAACTCCCGACATTGTTTTCATCTTGTAAGGAAAGCAAGCATTAACATTTATTGCTAACTGTACTGTCGAGGCTATGCCACACCGAGGATGATCTCGACAGTCCCCGTGGCTTGCCACTCAACTCCTTCTCAGTTTTGTGACTGTATGATGGTCGATCCTAGATCAAAGACCCTCCCTATTCCTCATCTTAGCAATAAAATAAGATAGGAAAAGTAACCATATTCACATTTATATAAGGAAAACTCTATGTCTTTTTAAGGGAATGGTTGGAAGAGAGAAATAAAATATCTTGATTATTAAAATATTAGGTATAGTTCAGATAGAATAGAACTCCATGACACTCACTTTTTCATATAATTTTATTGGAAAACTCTATATATTCCAAATATAACTTTAGTTATTTTAATATATTCCAAATATTATTTCAATCATTTCAAAATAATGTTAATATATTTCAAATATTATTTCAATCATTTCAAAATAATATAATGAAAAATAGGAAAAATATATTCCAAATATAACTTTAGTTATTTTAATATATTCCAAATATTATTTCAAGCATTTCAAAATAATGTAATGAAAAAGTATTTTAATATATTCCAAATATTATCTTAAGCATTTCAAAATAATGCAATGAAAAAGTATTTTAATATATTCCAAATATTATCTCAAGCATTTCAAAATAATGCAATGAAAAAGTATTTTAATATATTCCAAATATTATCTCAAGCATTTCAAAATAATGCAATGAAAAAGTAGGAAAAAGGTAAGAGGATGATTTTATTATTACAGTGTGTCTTTGTATTAATTTTGATATTAACTATTTTAATATTAACTAGGTGGTTTATAGTTAAATGACAACTTTTAAAATGAGAGTGGCTTTTAACTTTATTTCCTTGATTTTATAATTGTATGTTAATCTTATTTTTAATTAGAATTATATGTAATTTGTTTAGAAGAGGACTATTTCCTATGCTAATTTTATTTTTAATTAGAATTTCATCTAATTTATCTAGAAGATGACTAGTCATAATGGTCCTGTAATTTGAAGGGTTATTTTGTCACTCCATTAAGCCACTCAAGCTGTTATATATAAATATAACATTTAAAAAAAACATAATAATATAAAAAATTCATTTCAATCTTTAATCATTTCCATACATTTATTTCCATTAAACCAAAAATTATGAAAATCTTTAAACAATTTAGGTGATAATACTAAATTGTAAAAAATATATAATCAAATATAAACATACCTTCACAAAATAACTTGAAAATTATATAAGTAAAAAATACAAATCAAATTAAAAATATATTTTAATTCTAAAAAATTAAATAATATATATGAAAATATAATATTTTTTTTTAAATATTAAT
>CBVK0101180067.1:0-24867 GCA_900067695.1 Picea abies | reverse complement strand
TCTTAGTCGTCACAATAAATGAATGACTCTGATTTCATTCATTAACTTCCGAGCTATTATAAAAACATCGGTTTATATGTTTACTTTTTTACATTTACTAATCATGTTTAAAAAATTACTGTGTTCACTAAATTATTGCTCACAGATATTAAATATTAAGGCGTTTTATATTTCTGCCGACTGAAGTTTGGTAGCCGCGTTTCTATGTTGGCATCACCAGCAATCGCCAGTCGTTTCGGCGTTGACTTTTTAACAGTCGTAAACCGCCTTTCGGCGTTAACCAGCCGCGACTTAGCGGCTGTGCGTTTTAATGGCTCCGAAAACAATCGACGAAGTTAATAGCAACTTTGACGAATCTCATCGAAGGTCTTGAGAGCAAATCCTCTGAGGCTAATCAACGAAGTTGAAGGAAACTTCGACAATTGTCATCAGAGCTTTTGGGAGGAACCTCGCCGATTGCCATTGGAGATTTTGGGAGGAACCTCGCCGATTTCTATCAAATCTTTTGAGAACTCCAGCAATAGCTTCGACAGAGTTAATAACAAGTCTGCCGACCAGAACAATGGAGGAAATAGACGACGAAACTACCAACCGCCTTCAGAGGCCATAAAATGAGGAAACGATCTGGTTTTAAACAATGGATGCGCCCAACTCCATTATATGGATATTGACCGATCGTTCGTTTGTTGCAAACCCTAAAACCAGAACCTGGACTAGCTATACGGGTATAGTGAAGGCGAGACTGAGCTAGAGGTCAATTGATATCGAAGTACCAGAGTTCAAGGCCGATCTGGCAAGGGAGAAAATGCCCACGGATTTGGAGAAAACGTCCACAAAAAGGAGGGATGTGGATGACAATTCGTGTTAAAATCATCTCCCGGTAGTCAAAGCAGTGGTTTATTGAAAATAGTTGCCGAAACTATCGTGATGAGGACCACACAGATGGCAGGTGACTTCCGTTCCCATGCAAGATCATTTACACGTTCCCTGGAAGGATGCATGGGAGAGTCTGCTCCACAGAAAAACGCTGGCAGAGGTAGAGTTCTACATTTTGAAACCAGAGGTGAATAAATTCGTTGAGGGTTCCTCAACACGCTCAAAAAAATAAAATAAAGTGATCGTTTCCGGTGGATAGAACTCTTATGTGCTGTGCATTGGTGCATGGCCGTTTTTGGAGAATTTTATGGTTGTTTCTTTATTGCAAACCCTAGACTAGAACCAAGGCCATTATAACAAGGACCTGCCTGGGTTGCATGCTAAAAACAAGCTATTTCATCTCCATTTTCAACTCATCCTACTGATTTTTAAGGAACGCTGTTGTATCACAGCAACATATCTCAAGTTCGATTTGGGCAAAAAAGGAATTTGAAGAGAATGCCCACGATATTTAAGAAAATGCCCATGACAGGAAAAAGAACCTCCATTTTGGGAGACAACCCACCATGCAACGAGCTGGAATGATGTTCTACTCACCAGCAGGAGTAAAAAATTATTAGACTCGCCCCCTTCAGAAATTCGCATGGATTAATGCCCATTTTGCAATAATGTTGAGTTAGGGTTTCAAGTAGAGACCTTCACGGATGGTAATCCCTGCAACTCGTACATTCCTCTTCTCTACAACAGCATTCAACCAAAAAAACGATCGGAAAAATAATGGCAAGTATGCCAATGAGATCGGTGAAGTTATTGGCATCAAGTCCGAAACCTCTCAGAAAAGTTACAAAGAATTTCGTCGATGACACCTTCAGCAAACTATGTCACAACCATTGTTTCAATTTTAGAGGATATTTGCCCTAAAGTAAAGGTAATCGGTTCTGTATAACTCGTTAAGTTGTTGGTACACTCTCTCAAATTTTTTCCCTTTAAATTTCCAGGACGATGGGATCAAGAAGTCGACTCATCAACTTATGTATAGGAAATAACTGCCCCGTATCTATTCTCAAAAGCGTTCGACTCATGGAGAAATGCTCCAGTTACTGAAAGAGTATGAGGATCATTGCAATTAAAAGAACATGATATGTTGAGCAAGCTGTTATAGGTGGGCCATGATCATGATGCACAGAACCTCTTAGAAGGCCTGGTTCTTGAAAAAGGATTATGAACTTGACACTTCTCTTAGACTCCAGCCTAATATTATTCCCAGCTAGAGTAAGAAAAATCATGCATATATCTATAAGAGGGTTTCACTATCAAAAGAATTGGTAGCTGAAAGGGAACTAAATTTCTCCATAGCACCTTCAGGAGGAGCTCGCAAGCTGGTTACTAACATTCCTTCTGTTGATGCCCAGGATGGTAGACTTTACATGGAGAAACTTTCAAATTTTCTTTTGGCAGTAGACCCTACTTTACAAAGTGACAATCACTTAGATATACTTCGGTTGATGACACTGTAGAGCATTAGGTTTTGAAACAGCGAGAGAAAGAGAAGATGCTCAGCACGGAATATCTAACATAGACATGGATAAAAGGACTCCATCAAGACTTGCTGACCTCAAAAAAAATCTACTGAGACAATTCAATGGTGAAACTGTGCATCCTCGAAGAAGCATTCAAGTGTTATACAACAGATCAGGATGGTTAGGGGTAGAGCTTACACAGTCTCTCCAAGAGATTGCTTTGGTGGTTGTTAGGCATGGCTATGATTCAATTATTCAATCTAACATGAATAACACAGTTGATAAGCTTACGATGGGGTCAGAACGTTAAGGTCTAAGACTGATATCACCGATTCTCTAGTAGAAAGAAACAACTAAACTTGGCATCACATCTTTTGCATCGCCTGGAGAATAACCATGCGAGTGTTGTAGTTGAATATCTATAATTATTTGTGGTGATACTACAAGGCAGAGAAGTTGAAAAGATGATGTGTGGACACAACACTTCAAGAGTGTCATTGGAATTTCTTCCCAATACCTCTTGACTAACATGCAAAAAAACATTTCTGTATAGTTCAATACGAAAGGAATAGGTCCAGTATGCACAGGAAGAATTCCCAGGAACTGTACCAGGTCTAGTATGCACAGGAAGAATTCCCAGGTACTGCACCAGAACTAGTAAAGCAACCCTCATAGGGGGCAAGAACCCTATTTAGACTATTGCTCGTATTTTGGCCATAAATTTTGACTTGGGTGTCTGTTTCACGCGTTCTTTATACCGTTGGAAAGGTATTTCCGAGATCCACAACTTCCTAGTTATATGATTTGGCAAATTACTCATAAGTTGCCTTCACTGTTCAGGATTGTTAATTTCTTCAAAATCCCACCCAGTTTCAGTCTCATTGAATTTTCTACCAAATTTAACGTTGGAAAGGTATTTCCGAGATCCACAACTTCCTAGTTATATGATTTGGAAAATTACTCATAAGTTGCCTTCACTGTTCAGGATTAAGGTCTGGTACCTTGTTAACAGTCACAGAGGACAACAACGCCCCGAACACAAGCAAGAAAACATGGATTGAATTCAGGGAAGCTTTTATGAATTGTCAATTAATTAATGCTCCAGTTATATGAATTAGAATGATTACTCTTGATAGTTTATTTGGAGTTACACTCATGTGTTGTATGTTAAATGGTGCCCGGTACCGAGCGGAGGAGGGTCGTAGTTAGTATCCTTGCGATGCGATCTACGACCAAAGAAGCCAAAGAAGCAATAACAACAACTGTAGCAGTGGAAGAGGAGTAACGAAGGTGATCATATGCAAACGACTCAGGAAAGAGTCCAAATAATTGAATAGTCAAATTCCCGGATGTCCGAGCCAGTCATTATGTTAGATGAGATGCACTACAACCAAAATCTATGACGATGCACCAACACCAGAAAATAAATTCAAATTGTAACCACTAACTATCCCCCTCATCATTACAAAGGTGATAAGGACAAAAGTTGGGAAATGAAAAGTCACCGGGGTAGACGGAAGGCCAAGGGTCACATCGACCTCCAATAAATACCATAATTATATCCGAGAGAAGGTCTTTTGGCTCTTCAAACATTGTACACTTCTGAACTACTTTGGGAATATAGTGTCAATTAAAATTGGAGAGATTTTCTTAGAGTTTTCATGTACTATTGCTGAAACTGTTAATACAAAGAAGCCCTAAGGGCCAACTTTTGATAGAGAGAAGGACTCGCATGTGTTGTTGTTATGCTACGAACTATTTCAAGTAGAATGTTTGTCGTTCACATGGGTTGTAAGAGCATGCTTGTTTATGGACTATTCTAATGCAATATATGTTTTCTTGCAGTTTTGTTACTCTCTCTTATATTACATGTCCTGAGCAAATGAGTTGTGAATGTATGCAGAAATGTGACTTAGACTATTCTAGTTATAGACTTGTATGCATACGTTCCTAATTGTGCGCCTTCATGACAACTATATGATTGAGGTTTATGCATAGTTGAGTTTCGTTACAACTCATTCTATTATTATAGTTCGCTCCTAGCTAGGATAGGGTAGTTTAGAAGTAGATTAGACACATGCATTTACATAGTCTTCATCTACATCTTCCGTTTGCATAACCATCTATCACTCACCTTCATCGGTGGATCAGGCCGCAATCGGTAAAACCAAACTAACAATGGTTGCCGATCCAGAATCTGGATGGGTTCCCTATTCCAAATGGTGAGAGGTCTAATTGGGACTTCTTACCAGGGGTGACCCCTTACTATTTTCAGGCAAATTTAGACCCGTCAACATTACCCTAAGACTAAATCAGAAAACCATATAAGTGACATCTTGAATTGTTGTCTTAAGGTGTTGGGTGATCCAATATTTGCATAAATTGACCCACATGTTGAAAATATGTATGGAGGAAGGGGAGACTAGTGTTGCTATTTCTACCCCGTTACCATAACGAGATGTGCACCATATTAGCATTAGGAAGCACACAGGGAGAGAATTTAAGATGACAATTGAGCTGGGGAGTTACGAGATGGACGGTGTCATGTTGGACCTAGAATTCGACATGAATATATATTCGAAGAAATCATGGGAGTTGATGGGTAAACCAAAGTTGGTGTGGTCCCCTCTTCAACTCATAATTGCCAACCAATACAAAATTTATCCCACTGGTAGGCTAGAGAAAGTGGAAGTGAACATCAATGGAGTAAAAACTAAAGTAGACTTTGAAGTGATTGAGATTATTGATGACTCTGACCCCTATCCATCTCTACTAGACATTGACTGGGCATTGGATAACAATGTCGTACTAAATCTGAAGCAACAATAGATGTGTTTTGAGATAGACACCTTGCGTGTCATTGTGCCACTAGATCCACATGAGGGCGACAAATATAATGATCCTATAAATGAAGATGCACAAAGCTTGATCATCAAAAACGCATACAACATCACAAGATGCAAGGAAGACTATGTGAATCTGACAACCATTGGAAAACTGAACTGGAGAAGTGTCCATTCCTATGATAGAGATTCCAAGGATGCAATGGCAAGATGGTAGAATAAGTTGTATGAGGTATCAACCATGAGATGCAAATGAATCACCAAAGCAGTGCACTGCATCAAATCAACGTTATGCGACCTACCGAGGCTTGACAAGACAAGCCCGATAGACACATTTCTAGCGTAGATGGAGGAGAGTGTGTCTGAGATCTAAAGGATTCAGGCCATGGATGCAATAGTCAAAGGAATGCCTACATGATGGTGGGCGACAAACCACACAGTTCAATAGGAATGGGCACAAGTAGTGGAGTGTATCAAAGTATGATTCGAGCCCATGATCAACTTTAAATTGATGAGTCAGTACAAGGGTACCAAAGACCCTCGAGAACATATTTGTTTCTTTGAGTGGTGTCAAACAATCGAGAAGATTCCTAGCACAAAATGAGTTCATAGGTTCGTCCATACAATGGACATGGTACCTAGAAGGTGTTATATCCAAGAGGAAATGAGAAGGAAAACATGGGATTGAGAGAAAGTGAGGAGTCAGTTTTGCACAATGTTCAAGTTTATGATAGAGGTCCTTATGCAAAGGGAGATTTTGTTAAGAATCAAGGATTTTATCTTCCATCGATAGCCCAAACACACCATGTAGAAATTTGTCTACGCATACCATAAGCCGATGAAAAAATTAAATCAACTAGATAAGTTGTGCATTAAACTGGTTGGGGCCATTTAGAATTGTATACATCGATGAGGCTAGCACAAAAAAATTAGTAAAACCCAATAGGAGGCCATTGCTGGGGATGATAAATAGAAGTCGATTGAAGAAGTATCACGACACGCAGGGGTCAGATGTGCTTTGATAATAAAAATTGTGCAGGAGGAAAGTGCATAATGGATAGGAACTACATAGGGTTAGAGTGGGACTTATAAGTAGATTAGTCATAAATACAAAATGATTGGGAAAATTAGATAGGTTAATACAATAAGGTAGGACATGACAGGTCGTACCTGAAACATATTTAGAGGATTCAGAGGAAGTTAAGGTGTAAATAATTGAGTACAAACCAAAGGACGAAACAACTGAATACGACAGGTGGCCTCAAGGACATAGGCAGATACGACAGAAGAGAGATAGGTAGCTAGTGCTATAACAAGGTACGATAGCATGGGGAACTGGAAGTAGCTATGGTAACAATTCCCAATGGCACATTGACAGTTATGGCAGTAAATCCTACCACTAATTGTCATTAATGATAAGTGCAAGCCTAGGTGAAAAACTAAGCAACAATTATCGTGGAGGGAAAGTCACCCAACAAGTATTTAAACGCTTAAATGCACCACTTCCATTCGTTATTTTTGCAGAGAGAGCAAAGCACAGAGCAGAAAATGGAGTGTTGAGGAGAGACTTAAGTATAGAGCAACCGAAATGCCAAGAGCAGTACAATTTTAAGCGAATCAATGTTGACCATTAAGTGCATGCAACCCTTCCAAGTCACAGGTGCCACGGTGAGACCATAACAAAGCTCTCGAGCAGAGGGAGTAAAAAGTGCCACGGTGAGACCATAACAAAGCTCTCGAGCAGAGGGAGTAAAAAAAACTAGTGGTGCTAAGCAATCGACTAGGATGATGGCATCTACAAGCAAGCTCAAATCGTGAAGGAAGGTCAAGGTAGTAAAGGACCAACATGTGCATGAGCCCGAAATCCTGACTGAGGTAGGTATCAAAGGCCCTCTTTTAGGAAGGGTTCCCGAACTTAAACATGCATATTACAACATATAAGATGAGGCGTAGTTCCTTGAATTGTGTTTCGAGGCATACAAAGAGGTTATTCCAGAGGATGAGGGAAAAGCGTTAGTGATCACTACGAAATGGGCCAAGCCCCTAAAAAAATTAGGGATACTGTCTTTACTGGATTGCCCACATTTCAGGCGCAACCCATACATCAATTCATGTGTCTGGTTTTTACTCACCCGATTGCATGGAGGGTTCCTCTAGCTAGTTCAAGCATACCAGGTCGACGTTGATACAATATGCATAGTCTCAAGCTTTCCTACAAAAGGAGATGATCTGGTTGAGGCGATAGCCACTAAGGATGTTATGCAAGAGGAGGTGTACACAAAGTATGGTACACACATAGGATCAAGAGGAGCAATGATTTCAAATATAAACTATGCTAGTGTTCGATTCACCACATAGTTACTTGCCTACAAATTGATGCGCAAGTGCATGGACAAATGCACGTGCATGATTTCTCGGGGGTTGTTGAGTACATATTCAAGCTAAGGACACATCTCCAAAATGTCCCCAAAATCACTACCATTGAAGATTATATCCGTGCAATTGAGGCGTAAATCAATGAGAAGAAGTAGGCATTTCCCTCCCTACCACTGGTAGAGCAATGTGAAACCATTAAATAAATTGTTGGACTCCACCAGGGGATTACAGCTGCCCGATCTAACCAACAGAATTTGTTAGCCATTATGTTGGACGTAGTGGAGAAGGCCCAACAACACTATTACAAACTTGTAAATGCGCAGATAAGGGCAACCCCAATGGTAGAACTACATGAGCAAATCAAGCTTAGCACTAGGACGACTGCATCAAGCGACGTTGAAGAATTTTGTGAAAATATAAAGGAACTAACATAAAAATTTGGCGAGGTCGATTCCCACTTCAAAGACTTCATCACATACCTCATGAAGACAATGTCATCCATCTCCTCTAGCGCACTGTAAACAACTTCATTGGCTCAAGGATGAGCCAACTATTAGTGTTGGGCGCTTGTTGGCACCCTAAGGTTTTGGCAATACCACATGCACACCATAAGTCAACATTACATGCACACTGAGAGTTTGCACCACGTAGTGCCAAGATTCAATGTATCTTTCCTTTCTCAAAGGCATCTAAAGTTGGAATTGGGTTTTTGAACCAATCGACATGTCCTAGAGGGATAAAATCCTTAGACTCGATGGAGAATTGATCCATATACTTTTCAATAGTGAAAGCATCTTAAGGGAGAAAATAAGCTTGATGGTGCATACATCCCATGTGTAATCAATAATATTCAAGGCTTTGATAATTTCTTCATCTGAATGAAAGATGGGATTACTAGAATCGTAAGGGTCAGGCACCACTGTAAAAGTGGTTGAAGAGAATCCAGTCATAGGGATGGAACATATAACAACTTTGAAGGAGTGTGAGGAAACACCTTTAGATGAGGCTGTTATTGGAATGGAAGAAGTAAATGACACTAAGGTAACTAAGGTGAAACTCGTAGAAGTGCCTTATGAATATAAAATATGATCATCAATTGCAAAATCAACCAAGGAGGACATATACAAAATAGATGTCATGCCTAACTCAAATTACTAGGGGGTAGAACGTCTTCCAAAGGTATAACTTGTGAGAAAATAAAATTTTGGAGAAGTTTTGCAAGAGGTCTTCTAAACTTAGGGAGGTTAGAATAATTGTGTAAATAATGACCATAAATGCGAGATAAAGCACATGGATGGTTGATGCACAATGATTTTTTTTGATACTTTATGGTGTCAGGGGGGAGTAATTTGGACCATAAGGAAGGATTTATCAGAACTCTCTTCATTAGTGAGGAGATGATTCCCCAAAACTGGGAGTTCTGGGTACAAATGGGTAGCATGGTCATGAATGTGAAAAATAAATAAGGCAAAGGGGCCTTTTTAGGTATGATGGTTTGAGTGGTCACTAGCAACTCCCAAGTGTTGGTGCCCCTAGATTTCTTGTTCCCCCCTACACTCCTCTTACTTTGAGTAGGGGGAATAGACTCCTTGTGTGACACTAGGGGGGGCACATTAGAAGTACCCACTAGTTGAGTAGGATTTAAAACCAATTGAGGTGTGGGAGGGGGATTTGGTGGTGCAAGGTACCCCATGACAAGATGTAATGTCATACCTATAAGGTTTATGTCACTATAATATGGGTTTCAACTATACCTGGGGGAGGAGATGGAAAAGGAATATGTCCATTAGGTGATCCTGCTCATTAATTACATACCGTTGACGAAATAGTGTGGTTATTATGGGGTTGAGAAGAAGATTCTCGAAATGTGATAGTACACATATGTGATGTTCCTTTAGATGGAATAATTGATGGTGGTACAAAGATGTGACCAAGAATAGTGTGGTTATTATGGGGTTGAGAAGAAGATTCTCGAAATGTGATAGTGGAATAATTGATGGTGGTACAAAGATGTGACCAAGAAACGAGGGGTTCCTTGGGATCTTTGAAAACTCTTGGACCAACTTTAATAAAGGAAGCCATGGAAAGAATCCCTTCAAGAGTCAATAAAACATTGTCAGGATTAGACGTTGACTTAAGATCGTGATATGTAAGTTGATCAAGTGTCACAACATTTCCTTGGTGGGGAAACATCACAAGATGGAAAACCATAAGGGTAACGACCTTCATAGTGTACATATAGTTACATTCTAATAAAATGTCACAGTTGAGTTGGGTGTCTACAACTTCAATGTCTATCACGATAAGTTCAATGAAAACATTTTGTAAAAATTCCTTGTGATTGGAAAATATGACCTTCATATGTACAAAGGGTCATAAGAAGGGTGTCAATTCCACATAACCTAACTTTTTTCCAAATGTAAGTGGACATAACATAAGTAGATGCCTCCTCATTGATAATAAAATGGTGAATGATCAAGTTTTTTATGGTTACCGGTACCTAAAATGTAACATATGAAGGAAGATGAAATTCCACTTGATCTAAATGGTTAGTGATTAATCAAGTGTTGGACATTGGAAGTACCCATTAGTTGAGTAGGATTTAAAACCAATTGAGGTGTGGGAGGGGGATTTGGTGTTGCAAGGTACCCCATGACAAGATGTAATGTCAGACCTATAAGGTTTATGTCACTATAATATGGGTTTCAACTATACCCGGGGGAGGAGATGGAAAAGGAATATGTCCATTAGGTGATCCTGCCCATTAATTACATACTGTTGAAGGAATAGTGTGGTTATTATGGGGTTGAAAACTTTTTCTTTTAAATTACTTTTTCTCACTTTTTAAATGACAATTAACGTAACTAATGCCAAATATGGAATATTTCCTTCAAGCTTCTTGGTGTGCACTTATATTTCTTCATGTGAACCTTAAGAAAACCTTTTGTTTTGTTTTGTTCTTCTCCTCTTTTTTTTTTTTGTGTAGAATGACTTTTTTGATTTCGCTGAAATGTGTAGAATATTTGATTTATAAATGGCCAATGGTAAATATGATGTCAAATACCTTATTTTAGAGAAAGGCTATTTTGTGGCCAAGATTTGGATCAAGACGAAGCTCTGATACCACTGAAGTGAACCAAGCCGGTTCACTAGGTAAATACCAAATGTAGGTAGAACATACAATGGTCATGGTTAGATTATATACACCATAGAAATATGGGTCGAGGGATTAGGACATCGACCCTTTTTTCGCCACCTATTACAATATGTAAGTTCAAATAAAAATGTCACCCACTATGGTTAAGTAACTCTTGTGTGGCATGTTGGCAGTGGAGACTTTGGTAAGGTTTATGGAGGTCATGGATTCGACCCCCATCAACTCCATGATTTTGGTAAAACATTACCATTAATGGCTAATGGGAGGTCACCACGTGTCGGCCTCTTAGTGGTCTAACCCTGCCACATGTCAACCGACGAATATTCCTCTTGGAGGTACAAATGTTGAGTCACTTGCCAAAACATTTGTTGCATGGTCATGCCACAAGTCACCCTTACAGTGGTGACATGTGTCACCCCTTTTGACCCTATTGACTTTTACCTTTGACTTTTTCCTTTGACTTTTTCCCCTGTTTTAACTCAAACTTTGACTGGTCATAACTTTTGCATACAAACTCTATTTGAGGCAATTTTTGCATTGTTGGAAAGTTATCCCCAAGCTATATTCATTGATGGAATTTTATATATTATTTAGGATGATTTAAGTTTGAGAGTTTTTGAACCATTATGGACCTCTATGGATGTTTTGGATCCTCTTGGACCTTTGTGAGTATTCTTGGATCCTCCTAGATCATTCCTCCCCATTGGAATATTTTTGCACCACCAAAAGTTTTTATTACTCAGAAACTAGGTGAGGGTAGAGTTCCCTCACCCTTATGATCTCCATCCATTTTTACTTACTTGGTTTTACCCATTTAAGACCAACTCGAAGATATTCCACATCACCTTGTTTTGAATTCCTTATTCTTCTTTCGAGAAGAACATCTTCCTATAGATCGTCCAAATATTCTGGATCAAAATCATCAACTGATGGAAACTGAATACTTTCATCTTCATCCATAATCATAGGAGGCTCATAAATATTCAAATTCTAATAATTTACCACTGAATACATTTTCATGTAGGATGGTATATCTATATGAAATGCATTAGTACCAATCTTCTCCAAAATATCGAATGGACCATACTGGATTGGACTTAACTTTTTACCTCCACCCTTCATTCTATCTTTGTTGATATGTAACCATACTTGATCACTGACTTCAAATTGATGATCAACCCAATGTTTTTCATGCATTGCCTTATATTTGTCTTGACTTTTCTCCAATCTTTCCTATACTATTTGATCTACCTGTTGAATCTTTTGAATGAACCTTTTAGCTTTATCTATATCATCTTATTCATCTTCTTTACCTTCTTCTCCAAAAAAAAATTCCTTAGGTGATTTAGGAAAGTACCCAAAACATACTTCAAAAGGAGTTTTCTAAGTAGAAGAATGCATGGCCCGATTATAGCCATGTTGTACATAAGGTAAATGTTCATCCCATAACTTAGGATGCTTGCTATAATATCCTCAAAGTAGATATACCATTATTATGTTTACTACCTTTGTATGTCCATTTTTCTATGGATGAAAAGTCATGCTATTCTTCAACTTAGTGTCCATGAGCTCTCATAAATGAGACAAAAACTTTCCCAAAAAGTGAGAGTCTCGATCTAATATAATAGATGTAGGAATTCCAAAATGAACCCAAACATTAGCAAAGAAAATTTGTGTTGTCTATTCATTTGTGAAATGTTTCTTCTATGGCATAAAAATACACATTTTGTTAAATCTATCCACAACAACATATAAATAATCATGACCTTCCTTGGACATCAAAAAACCTCCTAAAATCCATGGAGATACTTTCCCATGGCTAAGAAGGTACTGGAAGTGGTTTATAGGTTGGTTTTGGAGCCTGATTATCTTCTTGATTTATATGCAGGTATCTCTAGATCCCTTTTTCCAAGGGTTTGGTGGTTGGCCCTTGAATGAAGGTGGGCCCCCATTGGAGGGTTCAGGGGGTGGAGCCCCCCAAATAAATGTTTTTGGAAAAATTTCCTTGTAAAATATTGTAATTTCATAGTCAATCTGGACCATTCATTATAAGGTCGCATATTTGACGGTAGTAGTTATTTTTAGGGATTTTTTCCCTAGAAGGAAACCCTCTCTTATGAGGGAATTGTATTGGGGCTGTGTATTATCGTGAATGTTGTATTCTAAGAGAGGAGTTTGTGAGAGAAAGAAGAGGAAGTTATAGCGGTTGAGTTGTAGGTTGTATCCCTTCATTTTGCTGGATAATAAAAAGGAAGCACCTGGCAATTTCTCTGGTGGACATAGCACACACTGGGTGAACCACGTATATATGTGTCTTTATTGTATTTTGTATCTTATGTGTTTTATTTCCGCATTTGTTTTATTTTATCGCTCCGTGATCCTGTTTTTCTAACACAAAGGGCCATTAGTTGGGGGTGGGTCATCCTCCTTATATAGAGGTGTAAGTTCAAGTGGCATATCATATTAATGTATTCGTGTTTGAAGATTGACTTCCATAGATTTCATTAAAATGTTTTAGAAAAAGGGATATCTAGGATAGATAAGGTCAAATTGTTGAGCCTTCATAATGGATTCTTCCTTAGTTTGAGGCATGGTCGATGCAACATCCTTAGCTATGATAGGGAGAAGGGATTTCATAAACTAATCTAAGAAGATGGAATCATCTAACTTAATTTTACATAAGATCCTTCTTTGACACCATTCATGGATATGGTCTACAATATGAGTGGTTGTACTCTGATGACACCAAATAAGGACCTCAACTCCCTCATCATATCTAATAGGAAACTGAAAAAAGGTTAAGAATGTTGTCACCATGGACACAAAATTGAGATGTGACCTTGCAGGTGTTCAACATAAGATTTTGTAGCAACTTCAGTGAGGGCGCATTGAAACGAGTGTAACCTTATAGAATCGTTAATGACACTATTTGAGGAATACCATAGGTGAAAGTGTTATAGCCTTAATTTCCACCCTACGGGGCCAAAAGGGAATCCAACATAAGATGAAATCCAAGACACAACTCTAGCTTAATATTTAGGTCATTGTTGAAGGGTGTCGCTTGTCATACATAGGACAAGAAGCGACTAGTTGCTAGTCAACTATAGTGCAACCCGCAACACCCTCTTAACTTTCTATATTCATTGAGTTTTGAAGAGGTAGGTGAGAGATGAGTTGGTTCTTCATGGCATGAGCCTTGGAACTCACATAATTCGAGTATCTATTCTTCTCTAGAAGATCTAGAAGCTCTCCCAAGCCTCTTCGAAGGATCTATATAAGTAAGGAAAATCTTGAGCATGAGGAGGAAGCATCATTTATAGATCTATGCTACCAAAGTTTAGAGGAGCTTCTCCATCTACATTAGTTGTAGTCAGGTTGCATAACTTACAGCCGAGGAGGAGCAAGGAGCAAAGGGAAAAGAGGAATGCATCTACATCATGAGGTAATTGCATCAATGTAATTCTATTTTTCACATGAATAGATCATTGGTTTTCTCTTATGTATGCTTGTTTTCATGCATAAATATTCAGATATGATTTGTTACATTATAGATCAAGTTAGATCCAATCTAGATATAGGATTCTAACACCAAGAAGAGAAGTAGGAAGGCATTGCTTATATTTTGTGTGTAAGAATTAGGTTGCGGAGGTTGGAGCTAGAACTTTGGATCTGCAGCAGCCTGGATATACGAAGGACAACCTTTAGGAAAATGTATTCTATTTCTACTACTTCTTAGTTCAATCATGAATCATATTGCTTGAGTCTAAAGGAAAACCATAGAAGTCTATCCCTCTGTCTTTCTAGGATCAATAGGCAGATCCCAGGGAGATCTTACCATCCACCCATGAGATTTTCTCCATTACAGAACTGGTGACTCCATAGGGGACAAATCTTTGATTCTTCTCTACTATAGAATCCCTTGCCTTTTATCCTCTATTTTAATTTGTTTGTTTTCTTCCCTGCTACTCCCTCAGAGGTTGGATCCATAAGATCTAATTAGATTTGAGTCAGATCTCTCTTTTTGGAAAATTTTGTAGGGTGTCTCACGGTTGACAGACGACTAGTCGCTTGTCTCAGGTCATTTGACCCCCGACACCCCCTTTAAATTAGGAAAACTGTAGAATGCCCAAATTCTAGCGATCAAATCTGGTTTCTCTGGTCTTTGGGCTCTATGATTGATACGTTCCTGTAGATCTAGTCTTTGATTGAGTCCTTTTGTCACAACATTTACCTTTGATTTCGGTTTGAAGTGTGTTTGTGTGGCTTGTTTGGATTGCTTGTGAAAGGTTTCTTGTTGTCTAGTGATCTGTTGAAGTTGGGTAGTGCTCCCAATAGAACTGGTTAGATCTAGTAGTGTCTTGTATTGATTGCATTTGGTGTGTTTTCCCTCTTCTGATTAGTGCTCATTAGTAGATCCATTTGTATAGGTAAGTTTTGGGTGAGATTCTTGTAGAGTCATTGGAGTGGTCCTTTTCAACATCACTACCAATTTCCTACATCCCCTGCTTGCTGATTTGTTGGTTTTACTTTTGCACATTGTGTTCTTGATTAGATTAAGAAACCCTTTGCATTATATTTGGAAAAATGAACAAAAAACTCTTTTCTTTCTTATGAGATTTTAAACCATTAAAAACAAAGTGCATTGTTGAAGTGTTTGGTTTGAGATCTTAGAAAAATTTTGGATCTGATTTGTGTTGCATGGTTGCTTGGTGTTTGAGTTTGCATTTTAATACATTGAATTGAATAACTGCATGCACATCCTTACATTGCTTTGGTTGGGTCAAGAGTAAACACCATAAAAGTTTTGTCCATCTCCCCTTTGACATAAACAACAACCATAAGAAAAGATTCGTAAAGCTAAAATGAACTAGACTCTTTTCATTGCTAGTGAACTGACAATAGATAGGTTTAGGGCCTTGGAGTAGGATTGGAGAGTAAACTCTTCAAGGCCACCAAAACGAAACCTAGAGTCATTAAAGAGTGTAAAATCCATTTTTGCAACAAGTGTAGGGAAGCTCCTCTAACACATGAGTCAAGCACGAGGTCGCATCAGAGCAAGTAGGGAGATCACCCCTCTATACTTGTTTTGGTGTTTGCAGTATCACTTCAATTACTATGTATATGGGGGTTTCGTTGGTGCTACGCCTCTGTGTGAGGTAATGCCTTCGATCCTTCAGGTTTAGTTACCCTGCGCTTACATGTGTTCGGACATGCAACTGTTCACCCGATCATTGATTGTGAGGTGGTAGCGTTAGTGGCCATTCCTAGGTATCCTATAGAGCGACTACAGGTGGGACATTCCTATAGTACCCGGGGAAGACGTTCGTTCACTATCTCAGTTCCCCTGGAGGGTGCTAGTCTTAATAAAGGGTGCTTGCTTCGGTGAGGGTTGTTTTGCATCATTCATCATAACTACTCCTCATACCTTCACTATCCAATCTTGTGGGGACTTCATCTCCCCCAGAGGGTTCGTTTTCAGAAGGCCTCCCGAGCCATTGGTTTGCTTATTGTTGGCCTAGATTTGTTAGGGGTGTGCTCTTTGGTTGCGTATCTATGTCGACCTTAGGTTGAATTGTGTTTTGATTTGCACATATTGTTTTCATCGTGGCCGAATCACCACATCGATCCCATTTGTTACAAGGACTAAAGCAAATCACAAAGGTACAATCACCTCTTAAGAGACATGAGATAGGTGACTGCGAATTTGAAGAGTCCCATCTTTGGTTTGGGGATACTGGTTTGGTTGAAGTGGAAGTGGTCAATGAAAGTCCTCCAACAAATTTTAACCCTCCTTTGCCTAATCTTGAAGCACCCGTAGTTATCTAGGTAAGGGAGCTTTTTAATGAACCTTTTTCTTTGTTTGACGATCCTTACACTGTGTCAGGATCAAGTGTTTCATTTAGTGTGGCTAAGCCATTGAGTCCATCCGCAAGTAGGACTGGGGGCATCCCTATGATTTCAACATTACCTTCCCTTAGCACCATTGGACCTACACCATTTATGCCTTTTTCTACAGGTCCCTCCATCCGGGGGGCATCGACCATGTCTTTTTTTCCACTCGTTAGTCTACCGCGTATTCCTATGCCCATCCCATCCATTTCGATGCTCACATCTAGATCTTCTTCGGGTGGGGTCTGAGTTTTGGTTTCATCATGGGAGGTGGAGTTCCTTCCACCTCAACCATTCCTATGAGTGGCCCAACATTGTCAGGTGTTGGTTACCTTTTGGATGGAATATTCCTAGTGGTTTTGAAGCTGTCCCTAGTTAGGTTGGGGGCAACAATATCTTAGGAGGGTTTAATTTCCCATGGGTTAGCACACCTTTATCTGGGGGAACATCCCTTGGGGGCAATTTTTCACAATGGGGAGGCTTTCTCTTTATTCAGATCTCTGGTCCTGGGGGATTCTTCCCCGAGACTAGTTTTGGGAACACTTTTCCTTTAGGGTCTACATCTACCCCTATGGGCATCCCCCTTGAGGGCATATTTTATCCTAGGTGAAGTCATGCTCTTGGAAGTGCCACCATCCTTGGGGGAATTTACTCTTTTGGAACACCACAACCCTCCGGTAGTACTAGCATCAGGAACTTCATCTTCATCCCAATATTCTTTTGCTTATACTTCGTCACCTTTCCTTGTAACGTTAGACTTGCTTAATTTGTCGCATTTAACAAATAACCCTATTTCCCATAACCCTTCATGGTCGATCATGCATGCTAAGTTACCATCACGGATTCCCAAATTCAATGGAAATACGAGAGAAGACCCCTCCATGCACATCGTGACATATCATTTGTGGTGCTCATCTAATTCATTGATGCATGATAGTGTGAGGTTGCATCTTTTTAAAATATCCCTAAGCAAAAGTGTTGCCAAATGGCATATTGAGTTAGAAGGTGCTTCTTTCAAAAGTTTTAATGACTTGGAAATGACGTTTTTAATGCATTACCAATTTCCCATATGATATGAGATTAGAATAGAGCTCTTGACATCTCTTCAACAAGATACCACCACTCACATATCTGATCATACACATGAGCGGAGGCGAAGATCTAGGATGATCAAGACCTAAATTTCAGACAAACTCCAAGTTCCTCCTACCACACATTACCAAAGATGTCACTATGGCTGGGGTGACTATTGAGGAGCAAGCCATCATGTGTGCCCAACACTTGGATTTGATTTACTCTTAGTCGGGTACTCTTTATGATATTATCCTGCATGCTCCTAGGCCATTGGCAGATCTTAAAAAACCAAACCTAGGAGCCCATGCCGATGGTGTGGTGGGTTTTGTTTTCCATGCCTCTGTGGGCCAGTTAGCTAACGAGATGGGTCACATGTCTATCTTGTCACACCCATCAACTTCTAGCTCTAATGCTCAAATTGCAGTGGTCCCTACTTAGATCTCTGAGTTGAATTTGGTGCAATCCATGCAACCGTAGATCCCCCAACAACCTGGAGGAAAGAAGAAGAGGAATAAAATGAAAATTTGCAACATTGAGCAAGGGATCACTCCCGTCCAAAAAAATCAAGGGGGGGGGGATAGAAAAAGAAGATTCGATTCCCCTACATAATTTTTGGGGAGGACCACCCTACTCATTGGTGTCCAAGGAAGGATGAGATCCATTAGTATTGTCTCATCAAAGGGCCCCCCAAGAGCCCGTTGTCCTAACTCATCCCTTTTCCCCTCAACCTCAACACATGGTTGCAACAAATTTTTCTTATCCGTAAGGGGGCATGGAAGGTACCTCTCAACATGAGGGGTCATCCACAAATGCTTCCATTTTTGTGTGTGACCAGGCAATCAACTTGTAGACTTGAGCCAAGAACTATGACAATTCCGAGCCTACTCATGTTGTTCATGAATCAACATCTTCTTCCTAGCTTGGTGGCCCTCTTAGATTGAGAAGACATCCTTTGACACACCGCTTCGCCCCTCGAAGGGAATTCTTCGATGCACGACACACAATCCCAATTCATGGGCCACCCACAACTACATTATTTTGAAAGACTTGGCCTAGGCACCATGTGCTTTGTCTGCACTCGAAGTCCTCCAAAGCTGCCCCACGCAGTGGAAAACCTTGTTGTTTTCCATAGGCTAGGTTGATCCCTCAGAGTCGAGTTTTATAACCTTTGATTATGAGCGGATTCATCATGGGCTTTCCCATCAAATCACTTTCTAGATGAAAGTGAGATCGATGGGAAAAAATATTTTTCACACTTTGATTGATGAAGGAGCGTTGACTTGTATTATGTCTATGTCCTGTTAGAAGGCCCTCAACTCTCCAAAGCTCAACACATCTGCAACATTGTTGAAATTATTCGATTGACATATGTTCCAACCATATGGGATAATCATCGCCTTATCCATCGAGTTAGGCGGCAAGACTATCTATGTTCCTATGGAGGTCGCCGATACACCTCTTCAGTACAATCTGTTACTCGGGCGGACTTGGTTCTACGAGATGATTGCAATTGTCTCGTCAATATTTAGGGTCTTAAGTTTCCCTCATTAAGGGAAAATAGTGACGATTGATCAACTTATGTTCTGCACCCCAGACCTTGGATCCAATGCAGGGTCTAATGTACCCTTTGTCGGTGATACCCAACAATCTTACATGAATGTTGGTGCGGTGATGTTCAAATAATCTTCACTCATGGGAACATTTTTCCTTCCCCCACCACCTTATATTGCGAACATTGCTCCTATCAAAATGATTTCAACATTTACTAGTGGATCCCTTGGGTGGTTCCTCATCCCGAGGACGTTGAGTCTTATGGAGATTCTATGCCACTCTCAATGGTTGAGATTGTCAATCTGGAAATCTCGTCAGCATCAACTGATATTGGTTAACACCTCCATCCTCATGTGGAGTGTGATCAACCTATTCTGCCTGTATGGGTTGTGTTGATGGCCAAAATTGACCTTCATCAACATTAAGGAGACCACTTGGTTAGGGCCCCAATTAGACCCTTATCTGTTTGGGATGGTGGTTCCGACTGGTTCTATGGATCTCCAGTTACCCTTGTCCTAAAACTAGCCTAATCTAATCTAAGCTAAGTTATTCATGTATATGTACAAGAATATATACATAACCTTCTATCTGTTAATGTATGATAATGCTAATTATTATCAACATACAGAAGGAAAATACTATCTCTCTCGTAGCATGCTTACAAGAAAGGAATCTTTAGGATTCACTGAAATTAGGGCTCAACAATGCCACTTTGGAATTTTCTTGTATGAAAGGAAACTTAAAGAAATGAAATGTAAATCTACTTACTAATATAGAAGAAACAAAAGAAACTAATCTAACCTGATACAAAGGAGATAGCTGCCAAATACCAAGTGCATGAATTAGATAAGATGGGAATTTAACATGATTTTAATGATGAATACCTCGCTACTGAAGTAGTTCTAACAACTGATATTATAAGTAAAATACATGCTTTGTTTGAAGATGAAAGATAAGTCATTGAAACTTGGAAGCAATTCACATAATTTCAATGACAATTAAATCTATTTTAAAATGGAAAATTTCTGAGTAAATAGTTACTTAGAAATTTGATTGAATATAAAAGCAAATTGAGGAATTAATAAACATCAGATCTATGTAATCATTAATCTAGATAGCTAATTCAATGAACAAAAATTCTCATATTTAACATAAGCGCAAAAACATGGAATAATTGACACAGATCTAATTGACACAGATCTACCGTTAAGTGAATAAGAATTGCATTGACAAATAATAATATTTGAATACAAATGAAAACTAAACTCTTTGCTCTGTTTTACAATGAATCTCCTTCGCAATCCTTCCAAAATCATGAGCTCTGACACTGAAGAAAAGAGCTGCAGCATTGCAAGCTATGCTTCAAAGACAAAGAGTAAATTTTGAAAAGAAAACCCCCTACTCTCAAATATGAGTATTCCTCCTTTCCTACAACAAAAATCCTCCTTACAAAAGTGCTAAGAGTCTTCTCTTGCAAAAAGAGGAACCCATTCTCGTTGACTGTTCATGTATTTATCTTTTTGGGCGTCTCTGGCCGCAACTTGAAAATATGCTTCTAAAGAACCGTGATGTTCTGCCAAATGGTGCATCTATTTTCAAAAATCCTTGTGATTTAGCGAATTGGGTCCGTTCTGAGAAAAACCCATGTTTTAGATCTCTCAGATTCATCCTAATTTGGTCAGAAATTGAGCCCGAAATTAATGTCTCGTTTCTGATTTCGCCCCAAATATGAGATTTAATTTATGATTTTCAGTGGATAAAAATGCTTCTTTCCTCCTCTTCCACCAAACTCTTTGTAAAATAACCAAAATAAAAATTAAAACCAATCTAAATTCAAGAGAAAAAACTCAGATTTCTAAAATTATGAGAAACAAATTAACAAATTCAAAAGCAAACTTAGAAATTGATTTATTTTTGGTTGCAAATCCGTAGTTGTAGTTTCTGCTGAAGTTTTGGCATAGTAAATGACCAAAGTTTTGGCATAGTAAATGACCAAATATGATCATGCAACCACTAGCAAAATCTTCTCCATGATTTTAGCTTTCAAACGAGCCATTATGGCCCTTATTTGGTTAATTAAATTTCAAGATATGGCTCTCCAAAGATTGAGTTTTAAAATTGATTAATAAAATCAAATCTAATCACATATTTTAAATATACCAAATTGGACATTATATTTTGGGATTGATGATATTTTTAAAATTGAAGAAATTAACTCCATAAAATTTAATAATCATTAAATTGTTGGTAAATTTAAATCAATTAATTGAACCATATTTTAGAATCACATGTTAATTATTGAATGATATAAAAATATTCTTCATAATCTAGTTTTAAAACAAAGTGAATGTGAAGAATTCACATTAAAACCACTATCAATAATTAATTAAGTTGTTGTGATATAATAATGTCCAATGAAAAACCAATTCAATCACCTAAATGATAAAATATTTACATGAATATATAAAAAAATCAAATCAAACCAATCATATCAATGGAAATATATTAATGAGAGGAAGATGATGAGAATGTCTAAAGGACAAACAAAAAATACAAAACACTAGAGATAGAAAACCAAATCAAATCAAGGTGACATTACCAAAATTAATAAGGGAACCCCTTTAATTTTTTAAGAAAAATATGGGGGGTGTTGTGACCACAACAATTGGCGACACACGAGGACGAAGCAATTATCTCTGGTTAATATAATAGGACTAAATTTACTAAAGATAAAAATGAAAGATTTAAAAAATTTCTCTCATATGACATCATTACTAAGGGACCCACAGAAAACAAAATCAAAGCAAAATAAGCTTTAAAGGATAAAAGTACTTGAATGTCCAATTCCTAAACAATGAATCCAAAAAGAGGGAATGATCATTATTTTTATTCTTTTTTTACTATTGGCCAAATGAAAATAGCTAGGAGGCTTTAAGGATTAGTATGCATCTATTACCTCTTTTACCCAACATTGCTTCATTGCCAGCAGGCCTGTTCAGTACCCCGATGAAGTTGTCTTGAGACCATGGATGCATTGACCTGCTGCCAGCAAGCCTGTTCAGTACCTCAACGGGTTTGCACACATTTCCCACACATATGTGCTTTCAACTCTCTTACCACCCTTTTGGTTAACATATTTGAAGAATTGCTTTGAGAAATTGGGTGAAGAGAGTAGGGTGGTATGAGAGGTATTCTATTTAAAGAAAGATATACAATACTATATTAAGTTTGACCCCACTAGTCTTCTCTTCATCAACCAAAGTAGAGGCTTTAAGGATTCAAAGTAAAGACTGTCGACAATTCTTTCTTTTATAAAGGTAAACTTATAATACGTGAAACATATCATAATGTTCCCCATGGCTAATGGTTAATGTACAAGAAAAATGAGAACTTGATATGGATTACCTTAAGGTAAATGAAATCCTATTAAAATGGTAGAGTAAGGATTTCTCCATATCATAAAATTCAATAAAACACAGAACAAATAAAATCAGAAATCTTCAATCATTGCAAATGGAGAAAGAAAATGCAAATCCAAAGAAAAATACAAAGAAAAATCCAACTTTGAAAATAAGTCTCAACCAGGCAATTTGTGATAGTATATCTAAACAAAAGAGTAAGGATAACATGTTTGTCTGACTTAAGTTGATATCTTTAACAAATTATTACTTGCAAAGTTGAAGTTGATTGGGATTTTTATTTAAACCAAAATACAAAAACTAGACAATAATGATGATTAAAAGATGACGATAAATCAGATATCTCTCGCCTTACAAATGACTTATTTCAAAATTAAGCCTCCATGGAATTTTTTTTCTTATTTCCACTCGGTCAGAATCATCACTGTTTGCTTAGCAGGTGAAATGAAGAAAGTGAATTCTTAGCAAGCAGGTGTGCTAGAAAGTTCCTAAAGACCTACAAAAAACAAAGCTTAGATCAACAAATACTAAAACAAACCTAAAATTAAAAACATAAAGAAAAATTCAAGGAAGACCATAAGTGTATGAAACTTACCATGAAGAAGTAACCTCTTCTTATGATAAAATTAAAAGCATGAAGAAGTTGCAGATTTAATTAAGTTCATATATGCCGAAGATCATCATTTTATTGAATCTAACTTAAAATAAAGTAAAACCTAAGCTAAACTAAACCTAGTCCTACTCTAACTTTAAAAGGGAAATATAACTAAGTATAGTCAAATTTCCAGTAGGGCCATGCAAGTTCTTTGATACATGTACATATGTATAAGTAATAGTAGTAAACATATTAAATTATCAAAATAAAATTAAAACACATTATATACATCTATTTCTAATAAACACAATAAAATAAATTTATTTACACGAAATTTACTAACATAAGATTCTTCTAACCACAAACCAACTCTATCCTGATATGTACAACTTAATTGATTAGTAAAATTACCTTGAAGAATCCGTTTAGAAGTTGTTTTTGAAGACTTTGTAAGATCATAAGAATTTGTATTAGATACCTTCAAAAGCTTTAAAGAATTTTCTTTTCCCCATGTAGGATATTGAAAACAATATGAAAAAGAGAAAGAAATTTGATTCTCTAGGGTGTTTGTAACATGTACACTATCTTGTAAGTCTCTAAACCTAAAATTAGACAGGTAACTGTTTGACCAACTTTCATTTGTAACAATAGAATTGTCACTAGAAAAGAGTGGGAATGAACTTTTATCAAAATAAGCTTCCAATTTAGAATTATCATGTGTATCATTTAAAACTTGTAATGAAAGTCGAGGATTAAAACCAACCAAATCAAAACGAACATAATTAGATTTATGCTCGGAAAAATCAGTACGAAAATTTGTTATGACTGTATCATATGATCCATGTTCATAAGTATCAGGACAATTATCAAAGATCACATCCTTTTCAGACAGTTTATAAGAATCTTGGTAGTTTTGAATGTCATGAAAAGGATGAGTAGAAGTTTCTAAACTGATATCAATAAGTAACTAATCATTTAAAGATGCATCTTGATGTCCATGATATGGATCATTCTTAAAATTTGACTCATACAATCATTATGTTGCACCTTAGATTTGATAAACAAATCTGGATATGACAAATAATGGAAACCATAAAATAAATTAAGAGATGTTTCAAAATCATTAAATGACTTTTGATTTATTAAAGAGTCACCTGTCGCCAAAATAAAAACTAGCTCATTTCGGGAAGAAGAATTATCATCATGATTATTCATTAAATCTTGATGTTCTATATAATCTAATTCTATTGAACTTAATTTATTATCATAAACATAAGGAGATATAGTAGAGACACTTTCAGATTTTGGATTTATATCTGAGCTTTGAAAGTGTGTAAGATCTTCTCCCAAGGTTGATGTTTGAGGAAGATTATTGTTTTCATTTAAGGGTTCAATAGAAGTAATTGTAGGATCAAGATTTACTAATGGACATTTATCTTTGTGTTCATTATTAATTATTTCATTATGTTTATGAACAATAGAGGTAAATTTTTTAGTCAAAACTTCTTTAGATGGTAAGTCATGATCTGAAAATAGAAGGCTGACTTGTTATGCTATGCAAGCACCC
>CBVK0101180046.1:0-18558 GCA_900067695.1 Picea abies | reverse complement strand
GCTTCAGGGATTCATTTTAATAAGGTAAGGAAACATTGATTAAAATCTTTGATTTTTTCCTTAGAATCCATTTTAGTCCTTAAGAGGTCTAAAAGTAATGTCGCTAGGGTTTTTTGTTCCCCAAACTGTTCAAGAAGAATGGTGTAAAAAATCCTCCAACTGGTGATGGAAGATTCTTCCAAGGAAAAGAACCACGTTGAAGCAATGTAATTAAAATTATGAGGGAATAGCCTACAAACAACAACTTTGTGTCAAATGTTTTGGAGTCTCACTGCTAGTAGGAATTTCTTAACATGGCCTTCAGTGGAGTCTTTTTTGTCAGGGTCAAACTTGGGAGAGAATTTCTTGGGATGTTTAGGCATATCATGAAGTTTCCCAGGTACTGCAACTGCATATGGGACTAACTAAGGTTGATAAGGTGGGGGGTTCTGGTTATTTCCAACCATGATTCAATTCAATTTCTGGATTTTTTTCTTCCTCTGGGATTTCTTCCAGATCACTTTGGAGTCAGAGGTGGGGATTCTAGAGGCAAGGGAGGTATACCACCACCACCATAAAGAAAGAATTGTTCTAATTCAAAATTAGAGTATTCTAAAGTGTCTTCAGGAGCTTAGGATAAATGATAGTTAGGAGTCCTGACGGTCGGGTTTTCTTGAGAGGTGTAAGGAATTTCAAAGAAAGGATCAGTTCTTTGTGGATTTGCTTAACCGTAGGGTAGTGAATAGTCAATTGGAGGTTAACCAGTTTGTTTTATCCACAGTCTCGTGACTATGCATTCATGGGATTCTCTGATGATAGTTTTAAGTTATCCCCTAGTAAAGGTGTGATGCAGTGGGGTTACGGGCTCATAATGAGCATGAACTCGCTAGGTAGAAACCTGGGTAGGAGTATTCATAGAGTAAAAAAAAGGATGCGAAACTTGTTTGGGATGAAGTTGATGAGAATCACTAGAATGAGTTTTATTAAATAGCTGAATAGAACGGGTAGGGGTTTGATTTTTCTTTGCAGCTAATCAGTTCAATGGCCCTCCTTCTAGCACCATTTACATTGACGGGTCCATATGGCCTATCAAGCAGGTAAGGGAGAACTCTAGATAGAAATACCCAATTAGACTCACTCTCATTTCAGATAGCATTTCCAACCAAAATATTGGCCTAGTTGCCACTCTAAATTTACTATCTAAATATGAATATGAGAATCGAAGGTTCTCTAATGAATTAAAATCTAAAACTAAACTAAACTATGCTACCTACAACTATTCTAATATAAAGTCCTAGACTAAACTAATCCTATCCTGATCAGGAGCAGACTGAAGAAGATTGAATATAGTTAAAACTAATACCTTTTGAATTAGAATAAGTTCATACATTCAAATGGTAAATGAGCACAATAATATCATCAAAACACTAACAATTAATTGCCTTTAATAATATTATAATTGCATTCAATGGAGGAAGGTATGATAATCTGAGCATATAGTAAAATTGTAGAAAAAACACATAGAATAAGACTTGCAATACTCAAATAAAGGATAAATGCATTAAGAAAAGTCTTGACTACATTCAACACAATCACATATTCTGGAATATCTCTTGCTCTTTATTAATATGGAAGTAAGAGTACTATTTTTCATTACAAAGGGAAAAATTCCTCCACTCGTTATAGTAATATTCTTTATAGAACATAAGGAGAGGATTTTTGGATCTTGTAACTGTCACTCTGTCAGATGACAATTATAACATATCGTATCACATTCTTGAATGGAACTTTACAATAATTACAAAATAATTAAAATACAAAAAGTTTTCTTCGAGAAATCAAATGGTCTTTGACGGTTGCATATTGTCCATGAAGTCTTTCCATAGTTTAAATTCTTCTAGTATGGTTTATATTCTTCTCAACTTCATCTTCTCTAGGTCTATCTCGTTGTCACATATCGGGGTTATGATCTCAATATTCAAAATTTTCTCTATCTGTTGTATGAAGTGTTCAATTAATGAGATCAGTTTGACTCGTTGCATTAGTTTTGTCTCCAGGATTTCTGCATCAAACTCAGTAATCACTTCAATAGCCTTCAGGCTCATATTTCTTTTGTTTTCTACATCTTCCATGATTGTTTGGACTGGTGATGTTTTCTCTAAGTCTGCAAGAGGATTCATGCCAAACTGTTTAAGCAATTTGTTTGATTCTCTCCACAACCTTTTGCATACTTCATCAACTCCTTCTTGGGTCTTCTTGATATTGTTTATAATATCCATCCATGTACTAAGGAGTCTATGGTCCTTGGTTCTCTATTTGTATATATAAGTTGGAAGAGTGTTAGGCAGGTTTAGATGAGCCTCGTTCCATTCCATGTTCTTGTCATATGCACACTAAACTTTCTGGTATTTTTGTTTCATGCTTTTCATCTACAAGCCTAGCTTAAGTTGATCAGATTTGCTCTTTTGGATTTTGTTCAATACACAAAAAAAATTCTTTTGCATATTCTTAAGTTCGTCATTTATTCTGGTACCTTCCCTTTTGATTAACTCCAAGACACCAGATCCCCTTTTGTTTTCTTCTACAGTCTTCTGCAAGAGGTCATTGTATTTTTGCAATTTTTGAACTTGGGTTTCTATTTTCTCATTATATTTACTTATCTCTATTGCTCTCTTTTGAGCCTCATCACTTCTTGAGAAAGTGTGTCCTTAAGCTTCCCTATTTCTTCTTGATGCATCTTTTGGTTCAAGCTAACTTTCTTCTCAAATTTTGAACTTAGTTTCTTTTCCTGAAGTTGCAACTTCTTTTATAATTCCTCTCAATGCAAGTGTTCTACTGCCATGTTTTCTTTCATGAACTCCCTGACTACATTATCTTTGATGGTATCCATGGAAGCTTCTAACTCAACAACTCTTGCTTTAGACATGTCTAGTGCTTTTTCCACTTCATAAACCAACATCACATTCACACCAACGAAAGCATTAAGGGTTGATGTTACATGTATGACATTTTCCTTAGTATTTGGGCATGCTTTCCACTTAATGTTTCTCTCAGACATTTCATGGCTTGTGCCTATTCCTTCTCTTTTCTTTTTTGTTGTCCTTTTCTCAATAGCTTTAGTTGGGTGGCTGTAATAATATTCTCCAACCGCTACAACAACACATTCTACCCCAAGTTCTGAAGATTTAAATGAAAGATTACCTGGAATTGTAGCCAATAAAGTACATTCTTCTATTGGGACCGTGATCAAGCTTGTGCTCGAATTTGTTTCCATATCTTCATTCAATTGTTCAAGCTCCTTTTCTCATGAATTGGATACATTTCTTTTATCCTCTTCCTCTTTATTTTTCCTTTTCTCTTCTTGAGTAGTCAAAAGGTTTTGTTTTTCATTTGATTTCCTTTTCATCTCAAGGTCCTTATCTGTTTGAGCCTTGACTTGTGTCTCTACAAAATCCAAATTTCTTCCACGATTCTTCTCTGAAACTTGCCTTTCTCCTTTGATTTTGTCTAATTTGGCCTATTTTTTCTCAATTTCCGCCTTCTTTCTCTGTTGGTATATTTCCTCAGCTTCCTTAGATTTCCTTGCTATTTCTGCTTCTTTATGTTTATGTTCTAGCTCCTTGGATTCTTGTTTCTCTTTTTTTTTCTTGAGTAGAATTTTGATCTTTTCTATCATTAAAACCATGTCTTCATATTCCTCTTTCTAGATTTGTTCTCTGACTGGTTCATTTAGGATCCTTTCTATTACTTCTTCAAAATACAGGGCTCCTCGGAAGAGATCCTTTGGATAATTAACCTCATGAACAATTTGAAATGCTAACTTGAAAATCGTTATGTGCTCATATATCAAATTTTGGGGATCATGTCCTTTCTTGTTTCTAGCACATAAAGATATCTATCCTAGAGTTTTGACCTCTTTCTCAACATTTTCTTATGTGGAGATGAAAGATTGGCCAATGTCTTTTATTTTTCTCTAATAAATATGCAGTGACCCATTTTTCGACTGTCTAATAGGCTACTTCTCTGGCTAACAGTTTATCGACCACATATTTGGGTAGAAAATGAGGTGGTCACGTGTTTCCATATATTCTGACATAAGTGTAATACTTCTTCATATACCGATCTCCTATTTCTCTCAAGGCCTGGATGGCTCTTGGAGATATCCTATGTGGGTGACACCCAAAGAAAAATTTATGTAAAGGAGCCAAGAAGTAATCATAGATATCATACAAGTATTCTTTACAGTTCACTTCCCATAATTATGAAAATACACATGAATTGGGGCTTGGCTTGGATTCCAAGCCCAATTGAAAGTAGGAAATTTATAGGCTACACAAACTGCATTGATAAGGTAGGTCGTCATGTAAAATCTAGGATTCTTCATACCTTGGGCTTCCCGAGCTCGACTCATGATGCTGAAAGATAAGATGTTGGCCTAGTTAAATTCTTTCCTCATCTTGACCACTATGTAGCCCATCGAAAACCATTCCATTATGAAATGAGTGTTTTTTTCCTCTCCGTAGAGCCCGCAGATCATTTCATTCAAGATTATGTATGGATCCTTTAGGTATTGTGTAGGAATATATATTTCCCCATGTTTTACTGACCATTCTTCATCTACAAACCAATCCTCCATCAAGGTTTTGAAGCCTTTGTGATCAACTTAGAATTTATCCAGAAATGATTCATCTAGCGATACAATAGGTTCTAGGGTTTTGTATTGAATTCTGAGGTCTTTGGCCTAGAGAGACACAATCAGAACCCCAGATGCATTAACTATCATGGATTTTATTTCTATAGGTGGGCCAAACACCATCTTGCGATGTCATTATAATGAAAGAACATTGGGTGAACTGCCACAATGTGAATGCCAATTTTACTGATGTTTTTGTATTCGTCGATGTCTTCGTCGTCGAACATTTACTTTTCATTCGAAAATATGTCATATATCTCAGAGTATTCTGCATAGTGCTCCCTTATGTCACGACTACTAGTGTCTTTAATATTAAGAGAGTCTGGACCTACAAAAGGGGTGGGTCTAGAAGCTGCATGGTTCTTTGCTTTCCCGATCTATACTCGAGACATCTTGTCACCTGTGTAAATTGTCACACAAAAAATGAAATTACTTTACCTTCGAGTTTATTACAGAAAATAATGACTCAAAAACAAAAAAAACACATACTTGTTAGCTTGATATATTCAACTTAGTGGAATTTACCTGGATTTTACAATAACAATGCTTATGTTTTGGGGTTTTTATACACATAATGATGTTGAGTAGGACTTAATATAGATGTTATAACTTTCCAATTTTCCCCAAAGCCTGTGTTCGTTAAGGGATGTAGGGTCCATTTTCTATGACTAGTTCGCGAGAACCAATACCTTCTTGACATGTCATCATGAAAGAGAGGAAAATATGGGTAATGACACACAACTCTTCAGGGTAAAGAATTGGTCATCGACCAATAAACAAATTTCTCTATGAGTGCATATTTGTTACACTCTCCTGATGAAAACATTATAGAAATGTCATTGTCATCAGAATTAGAATTAAAGGAAGCCCGTATAACTTCGTACAAGGGTTGATGATGACGTTTAAACGAGATCATATGGGTAGTGAGTCTTGGGAGCATTGTTATGAAATGATTTTCAATGAAAGAACCTAACATTATCATGGTGAGGAATACTAAAGGATGGATAATTGATGCACCAAAAATTTTCATTGTATCTTGTGTCATACCAAATTATGAAATCATGCATAGATATTGATTCTATGATTAGATAACTAGTTGGGTAATAGTAATAAGTACCTTGTTGAAAATTTGGTAGGTTTGTACCCATTAAAGAGATTTAGTGGATTGTTGTGTATTCCATAACACCACCATAGATTAACCCATACTACTCATTCCCTAGTCCCCCCAAGTCAATGTAGCACCCGCATAGGTGCCACAACATGCTAGTGTCAATTCCATTCAATCCTCACTGAATTAGGAACTTCAAGCATTTGAATATATGAATATGGTTAATCCCACCAATGCACAAAACAATGGGAAGGGGAAGGGGACAAATAAACATAAAGGAGATCAAGGAATGGGGGCAACCACCTAAACCATAATAACAATACTAGGGGCAATGGTAATGCTGGGAACTAGAATCATAATGTTGGTAATAACAATAACAACAAAAATAAACAAGGGAAGTACAACAATCTTTCGACCAACTTCCCTTGTGAATTATGTGGTAAGTATGGTCACTATACCCACCATTGCCCCAGAATTGTAGATTTAAAATGGATGAAGGAATCAATGTCCAACCAAGGTCTCCTTGCCCCTCAGGGTGCAACACCTCCCTAGAAAAATTTCCCTCAACCACCACAAAAAATTGTATTATGCAACCCCTTCCCTAAAAAAGGAGTTGTCCCTACCCAACAAGAAACTGGACCCTCCACCTATTCTTTTGGTTAGATCCATCCCAAGGAAAAGCTTAACCTAGGTATCTAGCCTTTAGGAACATCTTCATGAACACATCAGATATTCATTTACAAACTCACAACCACAAGTACGATATGCCTCTCGACTTCCCTCCGACCACGTTAGATGCCATCCAATTGTTGGCTAGTGTGCCTTTTATGATCCCATGTCCTAGTGGTGACCCTAATCCTTTAGTAATAAAGGAACATCTAAGGAATACTACTCATAACCCTCATGCACAGGTTGCTCATAGCTACAACATTGTGGATGATTTGGCTCAGTTCCCTACAACCATGTCCACACTTGAGGTCTTATAGAATTTTCATTCACAAAGGAAATATTTGTTATAAACATCAGGGTTAGTTGACCCTTTTGATTCATGCGTTATTACATTTGATTTGAATAAATCAAAACCTAGACTCCCATCTCTCGTTGCATTCCAAAGACTAGTGAAAATTAGAAATATTACCATTCACCGATGAATTAAGGCAGAAGTTGGGATCTCCCGAGATTAAACCATCTACTATCATTCTTCGGGCCTATGCTGGCCATCCACCTCAACCTAAGGGACTTAAAAAGAATTACCTATAGATATAGTGGAAAAAACATCCAAACCCCTCAGGAAACACCCTTGCTACCCACCCCTCCCATCGTCTGTACCTCCATAGGACCTGCAAAGGAACCATCCATAGTGCACAATAATACATTGCGTACAAATCACCATTACACCATATGCTCAATGTATGGAAATTACATTCATCATTGTCCCGATATAACACAGTTTCAAGACACATTGGTTGTAGTCTATTGGTCCTAAGATCTGCATCAGAATGCTAAGGGAGATAACTAGGCCACCTCGAGTTTTTTCAATGGTTTTATTTTGATGAATTAATTTTTTTGGTCAGTTGATGGGTAGGTTTTCAAGGATAGAAACTTGGTTGGACTGGACAAACAATATCATTGTAGGTTCCCCTTAATTGGTGGCATGCATTTTGATGAATAGGTAGAGATATGAATAAATAAACAAAGGAAACACAACAAGCAATACAATGAGTTACCTGTTGTGTGAAATTTCAGACTTAAAATAATATTTCAAGGCCTAAACCACATACCCATATACAAATAATCCAACAAGTTGCAATATAATCAATCTCTTTACTAAAGAAATATCTAATTATCAGGTTACATGATAGTAAAAAGATTTATTAAAACAATAGCTGAAAGGAAAAGGAAATGCACATTGTACACATTCCAAATTTGCATCCAAGATAAGATTAAGAATACATAAAGACTTTAGAAGGAAAACACAATCTGTCATCAAGATTTATATTCACTAGGTATGAATATTTACAATCATAAGTTTCAGGTCCAACCAAATTATGATGCTTGTCTTCCGATAAAATCTGAACCTCCTTACATTACAAAATCTGTCTATTTATCCCTGTCCCAGAGGGTTTCGACCATCCTCTTTGACTTGAGTGTATTCAATTGGGAATATTAGTCATGACTTAATTGAAACTCAAACTTAACAAAAATATGGTTCATATCAAATGAAAATGACCACTTATTACACTTGGAAATAATGTATTGAACTTAAAACAACTAGACTTCTATAAGTGCAAACTATAACGACTGTTTATACTAAAGTAGACCAACTCTTAACAAAAACTCTAACAATGGTAACTGACAAGTAACTGTGCATGAATACCCACGTGCACTCCAATTGGAGACTAAACTGGAACACAGATAGATTAACTGGCATTAGTCTTGAACCCTTTCTCCTTTGATAACAACAATCTTCTTCAGATTATCTCCTTCAAGAAAAAACATGTTTTATGATGCTTCCTCTACAACTTCTGGTACTTCTTTAGTAAATTAGCATGCTTCATTTCTAGATCTTAGTTCTGCTACTGTAAAGTCTGAAGTTGTTGCTTTAGCATTTGCACTTGGTGGATATCATCTACACCTTCATCATATTCGACCTTTGGATTCATTAAAATCTGCTCCTTATTCCTATCCTTTAGCCCCTGTTCCTCCTCTATGGAAGATTTGTTGAGGTCAATAGACAACTTGGTTTTTCTGGACCTCATCCCATATCTGTGTGTTACCTCAAAACCTTTTCAATGTGTTTCTTTCAGATATCCCTGCATTTATGATATATTTTCTTTAATCTCTAGTTTGGTTTCGTTTGAAAGTTGCTCAAGAACTAACTCTGTATTTTGGGTAATGCCATCAGAGTCCTTCTCGAGATCTGGGCCAAGGTCCAATGCATTTTGTTGTAAATTTGAGTCTGCAGGGTACTCTGTCTTAACAGTTCCAAATTTTATCCCTGAAGCTTCACCTTTACTGTATTTTATCTTTTCTTTATCCCTAATCATTTTTTTCAATGTGTGGATTGCCATCTCTTCCATGTTAGCAAATCCAGAGATGTCCTCATCTTCAATTATAATTGGTTTGTGGTATTTCAAATATGGATTAAACATTGATTTATAATTCAACCTCAATTGATTTGTGAGCCTAGTTTTTCTGTTAGGCTTACTAGGCATTCTAGGGCCCTGGTTCTCTTTCATCTTTCTATTATGCTTGCTTTCAGGGGACTCCTTAATCATAGGTACAAATTATGCAGTATCAATCTTGGGACTGTGTTATTTAGTTTTCCTTTGTCCCCTTGTTTTTGTCTTGGGAATTTTATCCTGCTGCATGGTGGAGGTCACAAGATTATCTTCAGAGTGCTTGGGTGACAATGGGACCTGTGGAGTATCATTTTCCTCTTTTTGTATGCTACAAACTTTTCTGCCCTCATTCCCTCTTTGTTTTGTTGTAGATGATCTTAGCTACATGCGAGGGGTTTCCTCCTTCACTGGGGTAATAAATTTGGTCCTTTTGGATCGGGTACCCCTCTTTCTAGATGTAGATTTCTTACTTTCTGTTTGTTGGGTAGCCTTTGAGGAGAAACTAGGTTCAGGGGAAACCCTCATTTCTGGGTTATCTTCATCCTTTGTCTCTTCAGACCGTGGGTCAACTTGTTTTTCATGTTCCTGTAACCCAACAGACTATAAAAAATATTTCGAGGGCATCTTTATTTCAACCAAAGCAAAGAGGACCAATTTTTTTTATCAAACCACGATGATTTAAAATCATGTGGGCAGATTCGGGTTGGCTTTGACCCTTCTAGCCATTTTTGTTAAACTTTTCAGCAAGTAAAAATGTAGATTTAATTCCTTATCCCCACTTAGGTGCATGAGAAAGCAAAGGTGATAACAATGCACAATGGATAAATGACCATCACCTGTGAAGTAACTTTGGATTTCTATGAGGATACCCCTCCATTCATATTTTATCCACATGATGGAAATACCCTGGCTCCAGTCAGGGTTTTGGTGTTCTGACACCAGGAATTTGTTGAAGAGCTCTAAGGGTAATTTTCCTCTCTTGAACCATTTTTCCCCGCAAACTGGGAGAGCACATGCTACCCCAATGAAATTCTCTGTGATATGGGTACAGGTGTCCCCGAGCTGGGTCTGTAACCCATAAATATTTTATGCAAATAGTAGGGCCACACTAGTGTGACGTCCTTTGAAGGGGCAGATAAAATCGTACCATTCTGCCCTGACAAACACATCTCTGATTTTTGGAACAATTTCGAACAACTCGAGCCCCTGTGGATCTATACTATTCAGTTTCCAATGATCTCAGGGAGAAACCATCTCTTTCTGACCTCCTCTACAACAAGTGATGATCGAAATGTACATGTTAATATGATTTATTTTACCACCTGCAATGATAATTACTCGTAATCCCTTGATGATGAGAATTGGAGGTGCAAACTTGCACGATATTAAAATGATCTCTGCAATGATAATCAATTGGTGGTAACCCTCATGAACTTGAGTTCCCATGAGCATGCACACATATGCATGTGCCGACACAACATTTTTAAAAATTTTAAAAATTTCTGAACATTTAAAACAATAAAACAACGTGTTTTTCCTATTGTTTGCAAGAACAAGCCTATTCTTGCAATATGTGCTTTTTGCATCGAAGGATTTGGTCAACTTGCTATCAACCCACTAGTGATAAATTCATGATGATGTGTGTTATTAACTCAAACCAAAACATGCATTAACCTTCCAAAAATCAAGAAAATGATGCAAATCCAAAAGAAGGGTGAGAACAAAACAAACTGACTCATTATACCATTGAAAGGAACACAACAAAATTCAGGCTAACAGATGGATGGGATAATGGAGGAAAAGAGGGGAGAGGTGTAGACCTAGGTTTTAACATTGGCTGCAACCGGGGTTAACACTTCCCTGTGAGGTGCTAAGAATAGTAGACTAGGTTCCTTACTTCTCAAATTCTACTCCCACTTTTTGTAAATTACATCTGCTTTGTCTATTAGCCCTACTATCTATATAATTTCAACTGAAAATTAAATCTTCAACTACACCCTAGTGCCTTTATTGGGATATAGTTTCTTTATTCAAACAAAACTATCAAATCCAAATGAAAATGAAAAACAACTATGGCACAGGATGGACCACCCTTGGTCCATCAAGCAAAATAATGTTTCAGGAAGCGCCCATTAACTGGGCCTCCAAAGATATTAGCATTATTTAGGTTTTGCAATATAAATGTATTATTATCCAGAACCTTGACCACTTTGAATGTACCAAACCAAATATTATCAAACTTACCATGCTTGGGTTTGTCCTCCCTCCTAGCATCCCACCTCAAAACCAGGTTGCCTTCTTGAAAAATTTCCCTTTTGGTTTTCCTCTCAAAGGTTTCCTTGACTTTGCTCTGGTATGCCTTAGTCCTCTCATTCAATGCTTCTCTCCTCTGTTGTACTTCAATAATCTAAAAAATTCTTCTCTGGATGTCATTAGGTTCCTCCACTTCCTCTTGTAAAATTTTTAAGACTGGTATACCAAGATGAGTTGGAAAAACAACATCCACCCCATAAACTATCTGAAAAGGGGAGGTTCCCAACGAATTCTTGGTGTTGATCCTATCAGCCCACAAGGCATATTTAAGCTTAGAGTCCCAATACTTTTTGTTTTCAGACAACAACTTCTTAATGATCCTGATGAGGGTCTTGTTTGATGACTTATCCAACCCATTTCCATGTGGCTAATATAGTGTAGAATGTGTTAGTTCATTGTTATAATTCCCACATAAGTCAATCATGGAATTGCAATTGAAGGCTTGGGAATTGTTTGTTACTAACTTCTCAGGGCCACCAAACCTAGAAAAGATGTTTGTCTCTAATAAATTTATGATCACCTTGTCAATAGTATTGTTGGTGGGCACAACTTCAATCCACTTAGTGAAGTAGTCAGTGGTAGTAAGAATCCACTTGTGTCGTCCACTAGAGGGTGGGTTTATCTCACCTATAAAGTCTAGGCTCCATAGCTGAAATGTACCACTGGCAGTAATGGGTTTTATGGGTAGTGAGAGAAATTTATGTTTTCCAACAAATTTCTTACATTCTTCACAAGCTCTGATTGTGGAAAACACATCAAAAAAGATGCTGGGTCAGTAGTATCTGACCCTCAAAATATTAAGGGTTGTAGCTTTCCAATGCTGGTGTCCTCCACAAACCTCTATGTGCATATCTGTTATGACCTGTTTAGACTCATCCTCATCTAGACATTTCAACAGAATACCAACATGATCTCTCCAATACAAATTCTGGTTTATGATGCAGAATTTTACAACTTTCAATTTAAGAGACCTAGTTCTAGTTTTCTCCAATTCTGGTGGACATTCTAGGTGCTGCAAAAAATAAAAAAACATCTTTATACCATGGTGAAAGAGAGTACTAGTCAAATACCTGGATGTTTTCCTTTCCAACCTACATCATTAAGGCATCTGATTGGATGAAGATATGGTGCAATTCCAGTGCTTTGCAATTTGAATTAGATAAAAATTTTGCAAGGCCCTGCCCCTTAATTAGCTTAGTGGGATTTATGTGCAGGTCATACTCTAAAAGTTTGGAAATCCACTTTCCCCTTTTCCCTTCACTATCTAGTTGAACAAGAATTTCCTTCACACTGCTCCTAGGAACATAGGCTATTATGTTGGATTACATGACATACACCTTGAAGGCCTTCAAGGCTTTGACTAATACATGGGCTTGCTTCTCCAATATGTCATATTTCAGTTCAACATCCCTGAGTGATTTTCTAAATAAGGCAATGGGTTTTTCATGCCCTTCTTCATTATTTTGTAGAAATACAACAACAATAGTTTCGTCAAAGGCAAAGGAGAAAATGAGGAATTAATTGGAATAGTCTGGACTAACCAACACATGGGCTTCAACCAAAGTCTGCTTAATCCTTTGGAAGGATGATTTGGCTTCCTATGACCATTTGATGTCAACATGTTAGTAATATGTCTTATGATTTCAACAAAATTTGGCATAAAGCGCCTTAAAAAAATTATTTTGCCTATGAAAGACTGGACAACCTTCTCATTCCTAGGGATGCCAATTTTCTGAATAACATCAACTCTCTCCAGGTCTATCTTTATTCCCTTATTCCCCCTGCTGATATAATGTGGCCTAGGAGATTGCCTTCTAACATAGAAAAATGGGACATTTTGGGATTCAAAGAGATTCCATACCTTCTCCAGTTTTGAAAAATGTGCTCCAAGTGTTGTAGATGTTCATCATCAAATTTTGAGAAGATGGTGATGTCATCCAAGTATATAACCATGAACCTTTCCTTCTCACCCACAAATGCAATGTCCATGGCCCTCTGGAAAGTGGCCACTGCATTCATGAGGCCGAAGGGCATTTTATCATACATGAATGTGCCCCATGGGGTGGTGTAGGATGTTTTTTCTTTGTCTTCTTCAAGCATTGTTATCTTGTTTTATCCATAATATCCATCCAACATGGAAATTCTATGGGCACCTACTACCCTTTGCAAAATATGGTCCATCTTGGGCAAAGGATAATTGTCTTTTAGAGAACACCTGTTCAGGTTCATGAAGTCCACACATAAGTATATTTCTCCACTCTTTTTTCTGACAGGCACCAAGTTGGCCACCCAATCTAAGTATTTTAGGGGCACAATGATTTTGGCATCAAGCATTTATTTCAATTCTTTTTCAATCATAGACATTAGTAGAGGATTGAATTTTCTAATTTTATGTCTGAATGGATTTGAGCCCACCTTCAGATGGATCTTGTATTGAATGATGTTAGTATCAAAGGTCTTCAAGTCCTCATCTACGATTGTCTTGAATATTTTGACTATTTTGGGATTTGGAGTTGTCCCAATGTTGCAGTCCATTACCTTCTACTCCTGATTTTTCATGGTATCTTTCCTAGAGACATCATTGTTGTCAAACAACCTCTCCAATAGTACTAAGCCTCTTGGGATATGATTTGTCTTGAGTTATACAATGTTTTGGCCTGCCACCTTGTTCAGAAAATGAGGTGCTTGTTGATTTTTTGTTTCATCTTCCTCATTATCTTGATCAATGGAGATGTTTGAGAATTCTTCAATGGTTTGCAAGAAACTTTTGAGCTCCAAGTCATCACTAAGGACTTGACAATGCTTAACATTGTCTGGTATAGCTATCCTGTGCCTAACCTCCACTTCATATTTGACATTTGGACCAATGGGAGGTTTAAAGGTAGTGGCATCTAGGGATAAAAAATCTTCCCTCTGATTAACATCTCTGGGAATAAAGGAAACATTGAATGCTAGAAAGAAGTTTTCCACTAAGTCTCATACCTCATTTTTGTACTATTTTATCCTTCATTGTTTTTCTTGATAAATGTATTTGACTTGATTGACGATTAGCTCAAAATCACCAAAGACTGCCAATTTGTGAATGACCATGTCTTTAGCATCTCTCAACCCCAACACCAAGGCCTCATATTCTGCCATGTTGTTATTTGTTTCAAATTCCATCTTATATGAGAGTGTAACCACCTCCTTTGAAGGAGAAATGAGAACTATACCATTGCCAAAACCCTCCTTTGAAGATGAGCCAAAAAAATACATCTTCCAAACTTCATTCCTTTGGTCTGTTAGTGGCTTATTTATGCATTTGTTAATTGATATTTCTGGGACATCATCATTTATATGAAAAATAGATGACCCAATTTCATCCTCAACAACATAAATTGGATGATTACCTAGATTCTGATGATCACTGACAGTATATGCCAATCTGACCTCTCTATATAACCTCACGTGTTCTCCTCCATAGACAGGGATGGTTGCATATGTAAGATCCATCTGTAGGTATCCTCCAAATTTCTTGGCCCATGTCTTGGACAAAGTCATACCAAACTTGGGGGGTATGTCAGCTACAACAATATCCATCACTACACTTTTCATGGGTAGTTGAGACAAAGAAATAACCAGATATTTAATTAATCCCAATCATTTTTCCTTTTTAGAATCAAAGGAGTAAAGATCTTGGTATGGATTGGTAATTTCTATCCCTAGCTCTTCCATTACAACTTTAGGCATGACATTATGAGAGGCACCTGAGTCCATCAAGCAATTATGAAATATTTTGTCATGGAAATTCAAGGATATGTAAAAAGGTGGTGAAGCATTGGACCCATCTTCAATGTGTGGGGCAACAATGATGGTGAGGTTTTCATCCTACAAGCTGATTACATCAGATGTCATAGCAGAACCATGTGGCTTCAAAACCTTCATGGTAGATTTCTTGAATGACTCATTTTTCAACAATTCTGTTAAAGTTACAAGGATATTTATCTTACTTAGGTCATGCTCTATGCTAAAAGAATTTTTTTGCATGTCTACTTCCTTTACCTATGGAGTAGCAGGTTTAGATGGCAGAGAATGATCATTTTTGTTTGATGTACCCTTGTTTGGTCCTTTATTGGGAGGAAGGTATGAATTTTTTTTTCTGAACATGGGCATTGTTTTTAGGACCCCCTGGTCTAGGCCTCAAATCATACTTCTTTTGGGGATGACTTTGAAATATTTCCTCTTCCTCCACATCACCATCAAACTGTCTTGACAACTGTGAAATCTCATAGTCCTTTTGTATTAGGTGACTACGATAAATATCAATTTCATTAAACAATACAACATAATCATGTACAACATCATTCTCTACATCCATCTCTTCAATCTCATTGTTCTAGAAAGGAGGTAAAACTCTTTTATCCTCAACATTTCTTTTCTCTCCTTGCATGAGTTGAAGAGCATTATTTGTCCTTCTAAATTGATTTGTGTTTCTATTTCCAACATCCTGATATTGCCTATTTGGCTGCTTGGTTTCCCATTTCATTTTAGATACCTCTGAATTTAGGGATTTCAAGGTTCTGGTCATCTCCTCTAGCTTTGGTTCAGATTCAACTGGGTTGGAAGAAGAAGGCAACTCTTCCCTCCGCTTCTTTTTATCCCTATTTGATTTTTTATTCAATTTTTCTGATGCTAGGATGTTATACTCAACCTCAATAGCTTCCTCTTGCATGGAAAACAAAGTGGTGGACCTCCTCTCACTCAATAGAAGAAAGAATTTGAAATCAAAGACAATTTCAAATGTGATCTTGGCTGAGGCTTCAGTTGGCTTAATCTCATCAAGAATCTTGTTATACATTTTTTTGAACCTCTTGGTGAAGTCTGATACATACTCCCCATTCTTCCTTCTTAAATCCCCAAACTCAGTTAAGTAATATAGGTAATCTATCCTATCCCCCCATTGTCTTAGAAAGGTCTCATCTAATGCATCAATACCTGTGATAAATTCTGGAGCTAGGCCACAAAACCACTTCCTTACCTCTCCATTCAAACTTTGCACAAACAACCTCATCCATACATTTGCATGTTCAATATTAAAGTTGTCTGCAAAACTGTAAAATTCCACAAGATGTTCCTCAATAGTTACCTCCTCCTCACCATTGTACCTTGGTAGATACTTCATGTAGTCACCTGTGGGAAAGACATTTAATTTTTGAGGAAACACCAAAGGTGCATACCTAACTGTAAGGATGGCTTCCATCCTATTGACAACCATGTTTGGGACAAATGGACTCTAAGGATGAGGAGAAGTTGTGGGTGTGGTTGATGGAGGAGATGATGAAGAAGAAGTTGAGACATGGGATGTCTAAGAGCTAATGAAAATGGGGTTTTGAAAAATGACAATGCTAGGCTACTTCTTGTTGTGGACATAGGCAATTTTTTCAACTGCGGATTTGCCTTTAGATGGAAAGGGGTATCTCTGAGCAATGGTAGTGTTCCTTAATTGTCTCTCTAAATCAAGGTTGGTTGTGTCACCATTAATATCAAGGTTGAATTTTGGAGTTTTAGTAGGCTTAGGATTTTATTTCCTAGATCCTTTTCTGGGAGCCAAAATTCCTTAATAGGTTTGCATTCAATGGAGTCGCGAGGTGAAATATGACAGTGACCTTTGTGCCTAATCTTTGTTCACCATAAAATATTAGATTTGATCGTTGTCGTTCTCCCAAGGAAATATACTTCATTACTTTGTTCCCCGACAATGGCACCAGAATATGTTGGTCGTAAGTTGTACACCTGACTGCTAAGGGACAGAGCTAGGCCACCTCAAGTTTTTTGAATGGTTTGATTTTGATGAATTAGGTTTGTTGGTCAGCTGATGGGTAGGTTTTCAAGGATAGAAACCTGGTTGGACTGGACAAACAATATCACTGCAGGTTCCCCTTAGCTAGTGGCATGAATTTTGATGAACATGTAGGGACATGAAGAAATAAACAAAGGAAACACAACAAGCAATACAATGAGTTACCTGTTGTGTGAAATTTTAGACTTGAAATAACATTTCAAGGCCTAAAACACATACCCAGATACAAATAATCCAACATTTTGCAATATAACTAATCTCTTTACTAAAGAAATAGTTGATTATCAGGTCACATGATAGTAAAAATATTGATTAAAAAAATAGCTAAAAGGAAAAGGAAATGCACATTGTACACATTCCAAATTTTCATCCAATATAAGATTAAGAACACATAAAGACTTGAGATGGAAAACACAAACTGTCATCGAGATTTATATTCACAAGGTAGGAAGCTTTACAGTTTCAGGTCCAACCAAATTCTGATGCTTGAATCTTCCAATAAAAATTGAACCTCCCTACATTACAAAATCCGTCTATTTATCCCTGTCCTAGAGGGTTTTGACCATCTTGAAACAAAATTTCAACTCTGCATAACAACTAGACTTTTTGAATGACCTGATTGAAACTCTTTCATTACAACTTGAGAACATCTCTTCGACTTGATTGTATTCAATTGGGAATATAAGTCATGACTTACTTTAAACTCAACCTTAACAAAAATATGGTTCATATCAAACGAAAATGACCACTTATTACACTTGACAGTAATGTCTTGAAATTAAAACAACTGGACTGCTATAAGTGAATACTATAACTCTGTTTATATTGAAGTAGAAAAACTCTTAACAAAAACTCTAACAATTGTAACATGGAAGTAACTTTGCATGAATACCCACACGCACTCCAGCAAGTGCAAACTATAACTACTGTTTATACTGAAGTAGAACAACTCTTAACAAAAACTCTAACAATTGTAACATGCAAGTAACTGTGCATGAATACCCACATGAACTAAACTAGAACACATAGAAATTAGATGGAATTAGTCTCAAACCCTTTCTCCTTTGACAACAACAGTCTTCTTCAGATTATCTCCTGCAAGAAAAAGCATGTTTTTTGATGCTTCCTCTACAACTTATGTGATCCGAAAAGATCTTTTAAAGACTATGGTTAAGTTTTTAAAGCATGAGTTCTTTAAGCATTTAGGAATTGAAGAAAGAGGAAGAATTAATGATATAACATGGAAACCATATTAAGATATGCATATCTGAAAGTAAGCAAAAAGAATCAACAAACCATAACAAAAAAATTGTTAACGGAGTTCGACAATATCGCCTACGTCTCTGGGCCTTTGTCTTAATGGGTGAGGCTTTCTTATTTTTCTTCAATTATTCAAAATTACATAAGAAAGTGTCAAATGGATTACAAACTGGTCTGGATGTGTTCTTCTAGACCTCAAGAACCCAACACAACTGACGACACTGAAAACGGTTGAGCGAAGCTC